>CAJNOI010000267.1:36834-95971 GCA_905250115.1 Adineta steineri
AGTTGTTGTTGATGCTGGTGTAGTTGTTGTTTCGGTTGTTGTTGGTGATGGTGTGGTTTTCGTTGTGGTTGTTGTTGATAGTAGTGTGATTGTAATTGTAGTTGTTGCTGGTAGTGGCAGTGGCGATGTCAATGTTGTTGTTATTGTCGTTTCGGCTGTTTTTGTTCTTGGTAGTGTTGGTGATGATGATGTGATTGACGCTATGGTTGATCCTGATTTTATAAAATAATATAAACGTATGAGAAAAACATTCGGGGACTTGTTGTTGTTGTTCAGAAATTGATTCTTCTCGATCTACTATCCTGAGCTAATGATCTAGTGCTTGAAGCACTAATGTCTACGATTAGTGATGAATTCTTCGAGTATACATACATTCGATAGGAATCATTAGAAACCGGTAGGATGTGGGTGTCTCTTCGCTCACATCCACACCTTATATTGAATTCTTTTTTTTCTTTTACGAAAATTTATTATTCATTCATTATTGATAAAATTGAAAAAACAACTATTTATCAATTATATCAAAATAACTTACTCGATTCTTCTGAAGATTTTGACGAATTTTTTGTCATCGTATATTTTAATGTAAATATTCCAATTCCAATCATCAAGATAAGAATAAAACTACATATCAATAATTTTAAATACCAATTACATCGCATATAATTTTTTGATTTTCGTTTTTGTATTGTGTCTAAAATGACAAATTATTATTATGTATCGAAATCTGGAAAAATGAACATATTTGTTTTACCATTGTAAGTTAATTTATTTATTTCACTAATCTGAATCTCATTATCATTTAATTGTATTTTCTCGTTGATGTTTGTATTACCATTGTTGTTTAATTTATCTATTTCATTTGTCTGAATCTCATTATCATTTAATTGTATTTCTTCTTTGATTTTCGCTAAAATGCGTCTCAATCGAAGATGTTCTTCATAATCTTTTTGTTGAGCAGCAATTTTAGCCAAATCTTTATAAACAGTAAGGAGTAAAGGATCATTTTGTGAACGTTCATCTAGACAACGATAATAATATTTCTTCGCTAAATCAAGATGTCCCATTCCTCGTAGAACTTTTCCTAAAATACAAAGATTTGTTTCACCATTTCCAATTTCATTTTTCATATCCATAAGAATTTGTTTTAAATCATGTTCATCATCACTACATACACACATATGAATAATCCAAATATTTTGATCATCACGAATAATTGAATTCAAACGAAATATCGATCCAAGCATGAAAAGAACTTCTGATTCACCGACAAAATCACTAAGTTGACTTATATCAGCAAATGGTTTTGTTGTAACAACTTTTGGATCAGCATCAATTTCAAATAAAACTTTTTCAAAATCCATCCATCGATGATTCGTATCACCGAGATAAAAATCTGCAATTTCTTTTTGAAAACTCGTCGAAAGAAATGAATTAACTGAAACATATTGTCCAATACTATTTTTAAGATAATTTAATTCATCAATTGACATTAATTGACTTCGATAAACACGAGTAGCACATTGACATTGATGATTTTCTAATTGATTTTGTATATCAATAATAAATGAACGATATAAATAAATCATATGAATGTTTTCTTTTCTTAAAGCCTCATTTAATGTTTTATAAAAGAAAGATTCACGTGTATACCACCATAAAACATAATCCGGTGAATAACTGCTCTGAAATTCATGAAGATGATTTAATTCATTTTGATTTCCTTCATATTGTTTTTTACAATATGAAATCAATTCATTTCGATCATTTTCATTTGATTTTAATCGAAGAAGACAATCAAGTAATACTTGAAAAAATGCAAATTGACCATTGATTGCTGTTGTTGATTTTCCTGCATCACTTAATGTGGTAAACATATTTATCCATACAGGTTCTTCCATTTTTCGAGGATTTTTATGATCTTTACGAATTTGTGAAACCAGTTTATCCATTTTAACATGAATACCTTTTACCTAGAAAAATAATTATTGAAATTAAACGTTAGTAATACTTTTTTGTTTACCTTAGGAAAATCATTTGTCCATTGTTTATTTTCTGAATTGATATAAATTGATGAAATTTGTCTTAACTGATGAATTGAAGGAATAATTAGTTGACCGAATTCACCATTCGTAACAAGAACTAATCGATCATTTTCTGATGTTGTTTCAATATAATCTTTACATTCTTCAACATCATGAAATATTTCAATATGATTAATTATATTACGTAATTCTTTTTGAATGTCGACATTTTCATTATTATTAAGCCAGATAAGACTAAAGTTTTCAAGATGATTGTCATTTGTTTTTTTAATAGATTCACTAGGAGTTTCAAGAATTGGAATTATTTCCATTATTTTGAAAATAACATTGTGAATTGATTAAAGAAAAGAATAATCTAAAATCACCAAGAAATGAGAAAAATATCTTCAGTATATCGAATCTTTTTTTCTTTCTTCAAGGAGATATTATGCAGAAAATTGTCCATGAGAAAGAATGGATAAGAAGATAAATACATAACGAACCAAAATAAAGATAAGAATTGTTGATAGATTCGCGGTCGAAACCTTGTGATAACACAAGAAAATATTTCTGTGAACAATCAAAGGAAAGAAAAGATTCAATAATAAATACGATTTTCTTTCTTTTCTATAAATGATGATATTCTTTCGAATATGAAATATAATAAAGCCAAATGAGAAATAACACGTATACCAATGATTGAATGACAAACAATAAGATCAATAATGATGTACGAGAGATCGATGTTAATAAAAGTGTATGCGGTATTCAAATAGAATTATGTGTATGACTAGAATGGTGTAGATGCCAACTCTTCATTCACCTACACCACCCCAACCTATTTCGTCAAATGCATTTATCAGAAAAGTAAAATCTTTTTCGTTCACTTTATCTTGATCGAAAAGAGAATCCATAAGACTAAGTGTTCCACTAAGTGGTGGATCATTGTCAAGATAGAAATGTAAGCGTTTTCGATCATCATTACTAAGACGATCTTGTAATTCCAATATAATAGCACGTAAATGATGATTATCCATGAGCTGATCTGGTTTTTGCAAGAAAATAATAACTGCTTCATATTACATTTAGATATCCTGAAAAGTCACTTATTTACTATTCAAATAATTCGAGTTGAGAACTTAACGAGAAACTTACGTTCTGTCTTATATATAATAGAAAAGATTATGTATTTTCTACTATTATTCCACAACTTCCTATCGAGTAGTTGCTCTCCTCATATAACATAAAAACAAACACAAAATAATAATATAATGTAGTTGATGGGAAAGAACAGAAAAAAAAGAACTAGAAAAAAGAAACATTAGAGAGGTATATATAGAATTACTACTAGACTAAAATTGTACGCTACAAAGATACAGAACAGAAAGACACGAGAACAATAATCGAGGAAAGGCTATCTCAAGGACTTTATATATAATGATAATCAATATATATCGATACATTACTCAAACAGATTCAACATAAAAAATAGTCAAGATACTTCAATTTGTAATTTATACATTGTATTATACATTGGTGAGAAGAACTTACGTGAGACTTTTTTCTATTTTTTAATAATTTAATATTTTTATTTCTCTTCCTCAGTATACACTGTACTAATTATGCACTAGTCAATAATGGTGTTTCATATTCTAGTAAGAATGATGTCGGCTGAGAAATGCGATACATAAAGATATTAGATAACCTGTTGACACTGCCAATATCACATCGTATGTAGTATATAACAAAAAAAAGTTACAACCAACTTATTTTATTCTTTGATTGTATTGAAAAAAAGTTTGATCATATCAGCAAATATGTTTGTTTATGGATGAAACAAAAATATATAAATAATTGCGTTTTGTAATAGACAACATTATTCATGATGAAAAAAGAAAAATCAAAATGATTCTTCGAAAACTGAAATCTTAATAATTGAGATCGATTTTTATTCTCTTTAAATATTTTCGATTAAATCGTTTCTTTAACTATTCACAATTGTCAACTGATAGAATATATTAGCACATATATGATTGCTACTTTTCTAATTTAACTTGTTATTTGACTAGTGACATAACTACCAGAATATACGATAATACAATGCCTCTCTTGGACTTTTCTTTTTTCTCATCGTAAAGTGGTATATGTGTGATCTTGGTTGTCGTGATACAGTTAGGAATATACCAATTATCAATTAAACAAATGAAAATATTAGAGATATGAGTCCGTTCTAACATATACAATTAATAAGTTAGACCATTTTATATATTTTAACATGAATAAAGGTGCGGACGTGGTGAGTTTTACTTCACATCTATACCTTCACACCCACAAGATATATATTGTATTAAAAATAAGTTATTTAGCAGTTTATATTGAATATATTATATTAATTCGAAGTATTTATTCCCCAATAGTTGTATGTTGAATTACCAAATACGGAATGTAACGTTTGATTAACTGTTGGATTTTTATAAAACCAATCAATTCCAATTAGAGTATCGATAGAATTACATGTATCATTGAGTTTTGATAAAGTTAAATTTAATTCTTGTTGATATAGAAATTGTACAATGATCTGTTCAGTGCATGATGGCATTTCAAACCCACCGATTTTCGTGTAAGATTGAATAGATGTAACATGAGTTAAACCTTTCATAACAACTAATTTTGTTGAAATTTCCTGCATATTAAACGATGTTTGAACTTGTTGTGCTGTTGTTAAAGGCGAATTATAATCTAAATCTCCATTGAAAAGCAGTGCTCCATTTTGACGAGAACGAAATATTCTTGGATTGACTTGAAATTGACCCCAGTACCGTGGGTTTTTAGGATACAGAACATCTTTAAATGTCGAAGGTAAAGTATAATTATATTTTGATAATTTTGTTTCGTTACATATTGGTAAAGTGCCTGTTGGTGCTAAATAGAGTTCATTAACAACACTATTATTAATACAAAGATCATTGTAAAATTCTGAATTTGTTTTAATACTATCATTTAAAGTAAGACCAATAAAATCACTCCAAATCGTTGTTATACTTAGAACACTACCATCATTTTGATAATTATCAGGTGGATCAATTAAATGACCAGATGATGCTTGTTGAACTAGGAAAATCATTATTGGTATTGCTCGAGATAAGATTTGTTGATCATCTAAAGAACATCGATAGAGACGAGCTATTAAGATTATTGCTACTGGACGAACAGCAACATTTTTAATTCCTTCACTTGCAATTTGAATAAAGAGTTGCCAATCTTTTAATCCATTATTATATGTACATAGAGGGTTTGTTTTATTTGTTAAAAATAACATTTGTAATCGTAATGTTACACTGAGAAGATCTTGATCAGTACCTGTGACAGTATTGAATGCTTTCAAACATTGTGTATCTTGTTGACATTTCGATATATACATATAAAATCGATCATTATGAGTTTTGATTTGATTTCGAGCTGCATCAGAATCTTTGATCGACATAATACCATCAAGTATAACTCCATCGATTATTTGTAATTGAGAATTGATCGATTGAATGGATAAATAATATTCAATAATGCCAGTTCCTATATTATATTAATAATTAAATCCTTTTCTTCGAAAATATTAAAATTTGTTTTTTGTATTACCTTGACTTAAGCCATAGATATATGTTGATGTTTGTTGAGATATTGGCTGTGATTGATTAATCGTAAATTGAATTTGATATTGTAAATCTTGTGCTATGTTCTGATTCGACATTGCATGAATAATTTTTAGTGATTGTTCAGGTGATAATGGTACTGTTGTATTAATTAATTCTTCAGCACAACCAGTCCATGTTGTTGCTGTATGACAATGTATAGATGGTTTACTTAATCCTGCACCTCGATATTGAAATAAGTACATCACTGGATATGTATTAGGATAGATCATATGATAATTATTCAAGATAATTTGTTTTAACATTGATATACCAAATGATTCCCTCAAGATGGTTTCGTTTTATTATAATAGATACCATCAAATGTATTAGGATTGAATTGATTCCATTCAAGTGGACTTGTTAAATACATACATTCAGCTTGAATGATTATATTTTCTAATACAGTTTTATTAAATGACCCATCGTTGAATGGGCAAGCAGACCAGCCCATCACAATAGAGCGTAATTTCAAATATTTATTTCAATGCATTGAAATCTAGTTTTTTTTTTTGTTTTATCTGTAAAATCGATTAGGCGACCTACTTCAATAAATCTCGTTAATATTTACTGCTAGATTATACATTATACAGATTATGAAAGATCAAGGTTTCGTTCTTAGTAATCGTGCATAAACAAACTAGTTGACGTATGTTGATGCTTTATCAGCTATCAACAAAGCATGCAAAATTTCAAAATAAATCCTGTTGGTTAGTGATAACAATATTATGAAATCATTACGTGATAGGAAATCGAAAAGAAGGCCTAATTTGCAATTCAACGTTAACACCGATTTCTATGCTGAGATGAAAGTAATGTAAAAATATTCCTCCTATAATTGCTTGATAAAAGAATATTCAAATAAAACCATATCACGATAGAAATAATTATCTATATCAAGTATGAAAATATTAGTATAAGGTTTCAGAATATAAAGTAATAAATCGTCGTTATCTGATGAGAAAAAATCTGCACTTGTTTGATAAAACCTTTTCAGTGAGAAGCCTTATTTTTAGAACTAAAATTTTTATGATCTTATTACCAAAGATAAGTTGTATTCTTACAAATAGCCATTATCATTATATATATAGAAAGAGATAACCTTCAGTTGTTCGTCAGATTATCAATCATTCTAATTACATGCTTCTTTTCTTCATTAAAAAAACTTTATATGATGATTGATTAATATAAAATAATTAAATTAAGAAAAAACACGAAAAGTCTTCCTAACTCATATTCATTTTTCAACTGTAAATAATGTTTTTTTTGTTTGCTTTTCCATTAAACTTTCGAAATTAAATAAAGAGAAGAGAAGAAAGTAATTCAAAGATAATAGAATGAATTCTCACTAGAAAATCCTCAATCCATATTTAAAAAAAAGAGAGAGATACACAACCACTCATTGATGAGAGTAAAAGACAGTACAATCAACACCACCGACATATGCACATTCAGCTAAGAAAAGAAAAAGAATAAGACAACAACAACAAGAAAAGATTAGTGGTGACTACTGCAGATCGTCTGTAAGGATTTATAGCATCCTCGTATCGTTGTCATCCACTGTACAGAAATACACACGATCTGACCGACTAGAGAAAGATAGAGAAGAAAAGAACAGAAAAAAAGACAACTGTCATACAAGATACTCGATCAGTCATCATAGTCGACAAACGAAGCAGTAGTACAAATCAGTGATATTAGTCAAAGACAAAAAGAAAAAGAAATAAAGAGAAGCAACAAGTCTTTTAACAGTTAATTTTTGTTTCTTGTTGGTGTATATATTTATAAATATGTATATAAATGTTCATATGACGGTACATTTGCTCTTTTCAGCCCATGGGTTATTCTTTTTATCCGGTGGATGAAGAAGCGGATCAGCTTGTTCGTTTTCTTGAATATACCGTTTCAATCTAAACAAAACAAAAAATAATATTAATAATATATATGATAATCAATGAATGAAGTAGATTATGTTTTTTCTCATATGTCTTAGAATAATATATCTGTGAAATCAACTGGAATAAAGTCACAAAATAAATAAATCGATCGATCATCTTTCTTATCTGTTATTTTTGTGATAAATAACCGTTAGAAAAACTTACTCTTGAAGTGTTTTTGATAGAGGTACTTTTTCCACGCGTAACTGATATCGTAATGATTCAATTTGTTTTTGTAATGAACCTTTATCCATTGTATATTATTCTAGGAAACTTTCGTTTTTTTTACAGTCGTTGATAGGTTGATTCTTAGTTTACGAACAGTACTTCCGATAAATAATAGAGAATGATGATGGACAAATACACAGTCTCGAGCAAAAAAAAGACAGAGAGAAAAGAGGAAAGAGAAAAAAAAAGGAAAAAGAATGAGGGAGATAGAGAGAGGGAGAGACAGAACAACAACAACAATAACAGCGACAACAAAAACCACTCTTAGTATGTGTGTGTGTGTATGTGTTCTGGAAAAAAAGGAAAGAGAAGAATAGAAGAGCTAGCTATAGCTAGCAAACAAGAGACCGACCAAGTAAGCGCGCGCGAAAAAAGAATCGGGCAATACGTAGTTTTACTCATATGTGTGTATGTGTATGTGTATATTGCAACAGAACGAATAAGGATCGATGGGAGAAAAAGAAAGAACGGAAGAAAGAAAGAAAAAAGAACGACGATGCGCTATTACTACCACATAAACATACATTTACTATGAACGAGTATGGGACGCTTCTTTTCTCTGTTCTCGTCTCATAGTATTTCTTACCATTACTTGTTGTTAAAGATTCTATTATTTCTCTTTCTCTCTTCCCCCTTATTCTGTCGGTCGATAGTGTAGTAGTTCATCTCCACTATCTTTCCTTGCCGACATCGTTGCCGTCGGGTTGCTTTTAGTTCGCGGGACGAGGAGAAGGAAATGAGAAGAACGAATAATGTCTATCGGCGCCATACGTGCTTTGGCTAAATGCGTTTTTCTATTAGACATGCATTTAGGATAGTTTTGATCAGACTATACTGAAAAACGGATGTCAATGCGAAAAAAAAAGGAAAAGAAAAAAGGAAAAAAGAAGAAGAAGAAGAAGAAAGAATTACTCACTCCATCAATGTTCTTGATAATGGAACTCGATCAACTTTTAGTTGCTGTCGAAGATTTTCGACTTGTTTCTGTAATGTAATATTATCCATTAAGAAAATGATAATCTTTAATTGATATAAAATATGTTAAATAAATAGTAAAGAAAAAGAAAATTTTCAATTGAAATAAATTCGATACACTAGTTGTTATTTTGTTGCATCTGAAATGAAACAAGTATATATATCGTTAAACAATTCATCAACTTAATTCATATTTCTCCGAACAAACAATTCTAACGTGCGTGTATCTATTCAATAAAAAGCTCTTTAACAAATATCGATGATGTTACACAGACTAGTCAATATACAAATAATCCTCCTTACATTTTCTCACTTTTTGTCTTACCATTATCATTTTTTCTTTTTGATTTATTTTCCGGTGATAGTAATTATATGAAAAAAACGACATTTATGCTTTATTCGATACTCTCATCTATGCGACATACAACGATACAAAATAAAAAAAACTGTCATAATGTATTCTGCGTAGTAATAGCGAAAAAAAAACGAGCGAACGAAGAAGAGAGAAAAAGAAGCGGAAAACGGCTTTTAGTCAACTCATATAACAGTGCACCGCTATCAAAAAAAAAAGAGAAAGAGAGACAAAGTAATAACGGGACATGAACTAACATTGCTCGCCATCTCTTTCTCGTTGTTCATGCTAGTCGAGAAAGTCAAGAAGATGGTTGAACGCACTGTTACTTAAATCTCTTTCCTTCTTTCTTTCTCTCTTTCTCTCTCCCCCTCTCTTTCTTCTTCTTCTTCTTCTATTTTTTTCCCTCTCCATAAAAATAGAAATACTCGAAAAAAAAAGTCATTATCAAAAAAAAAAAAAAAGGAAAAAGAAAACAAAGATTTGTTAGTTTATTTTCAATAGTTTTTTTTTATTCTTTTTCTTTCTGTAAATAACAAAAACAAATAATAAGACAAATGTCTTATTAAAACAATTTAGAAATCCAAATCATCTTGTTCAATGTTTGATTTTGTAGTCGTCTTATTTTCAACGTCATCAGTAGAATTAACATATTGAGTAATACGTTCTTTTGCTCGATTAACATCTGCTGTTGTTCCATGTTGTTTTTCAAATTGAAGATATTTTTTAATTAAAAATTTCATTTTCTTTGGTGGAATATTTAATGAAAGTACACGATCAAAAATTGATCTAACAAAAATTAATTCAATATGAAATATTATTCTTTTTTTTTATAACATACCTTGCAACAATGAGTGGATCTTTATCATATTTAATTAACATATCAATATAAATTGACCAAAGATCTGTACGTTTTGGATAACTAGATAATAATTTTTCATAGAGAGTTTTTGCACGTTCTTCATCACCATATTTAAATTCTAACTGACCAAATTTATTAATCATTTCAACATCTACAAAACGATAGATTTTCTTTTGATGAAACAAAAAAAAGGATTTTTCTTACGATCAGTTGATGGTATACTTGCAAATGATTTATCAAGTATAGCTTTTGCTTGTTCATTTTGTTTCTGTCGAAATAGATACATGATATATTCAAGCCATGCTTGTTTATTTTTATTAAATTTTTTAACCAATAAACCAAATGTTGCGTTAGCGTCCTTGAAAAAGAAGAATTTTTTTTTTGAAAGTTATTTATATTTTCTTTACTTCGAGTTGATTGTTTTTTTCATAAACATCACAAGCCAATCTTTGATAGACTTTAACACCATCACAATTACCTAAAGCTCGTGATAATATAGAATTCACTTTTTCTGGTGTACCATGACGATTTTCAAGTGCCAAATAAGCAATCCAAATGTTTAATTTATCGCGTTCTTCACTAAATAAATATTGAAATAACAAAAATTTATTTTTTTTTAGAAGAAATTTTGTTTTTTTAATTCTAACCGATAGAAAATACTAGACAATGCTCGTTCAGCTAAAGATCGAGCACGATCAATTTCAGCTTGATCAATATAAAATTGCATATATTCAATCCATAACTGAGAATCATTTGGTGCTTGTTTAACAAGTTCTTCATATTGTTCTTGAGTACGTTGATTATTAGTATTTGATATTGAACCACTTAATTTCAATTTGGATTTTTTCGATGAAGTAATAGATTCGTTCATTTGTTCATCATCATCATCCATCGATGGACGTAAAGTTGATAAATCATCTGTCCAATCAAATTTCAAATCATTACCGAGAGCACTGGGATTTACTAATTCTTCACTTGTTTTTAATCGTTTAACATTTATTTCTTCATTATCATCAATATCACCAGCAATTGAACCATTCTAAATTAGTCAATTAAAGAAACCTTATTAAATAGAATTTTTCTTACCAAACTACTCGCTCTCGATGAACGACTTCGTTTCGAACGGTTCGATACTAATTGTTCAATAAATTGATCCGTTAATTTCATTTGACATTTATTATTTTCTTTATCCATACTATTAATAAAAATTTATTTAATCTATAAAGCTCGAAAAATTTTCTTACTTTAAAACAATTGCTTCAACAATCATTCCTACATCTAAATATTCTCTTAAATGTCCATTTAACGTTCGATTAACAACTTTATCAATTTGTCCAAGAATTTTTCTTCCGGAACCTAATAATACTGTTATTTGACGATTTGTTAATACATCAATATAACCATGTAGAATATCACCATCGGATATTTGTTCAATACTATCGATTTCTTCATCGATTATATCCAAATGATTTTTCTCCAATTTTGATTTTCTTGTTGATAAAATCATTTGTTTTTTTTCATGATCTTCTTCTTTAATAAAAGCTTTTATTGTTTTATTTCGAAATTTCCATAATTCTTTTTTTATATTTAATTGTCCATTAATTAATACGGGTGGTTTAACACTCATCAAACCATTCCAAAATACAAAATTTTCGAATACATCCGAAACATCTGTTGATATTAATATTCCCGTATAAATTTCATTATCTTTGGTAATATTAAAATGAAATTCATTGATTGATTTTATTTCTTGAAATTTTCCATAGATTACATTTGATTCTACAAGATTTTTATCAACCATTGAAAGAATATAATATTCACCCTTATCATTTTTTGTTTTATTCATAATTGTTAACGATGAACATTGACCCGTAGTCATTGGTTTTGAAAGAAATTCAGGTGGAACATAACCACGTACATGAAGTGATAAATAAAACCAATAACCTTTCGTTTTTTCATCAATTTTATCAAAAAATCCAATAATTTCATCATCTTTTTCATATTGATTCGAAGATGTTTCTTTCCGAAGTGATAATTCATAAACAGGTCGTTGATGTTTCGAATCTTTTTCAATATTTCTTGTACCAATAATACGTGCATTTAATGTTTGATTAACATGAAAATATTCATTTAATGATTGAAATTTATCCGGAGATGGATTATCAAATAATTCAGTGATATGAATTCGTCCACGTGAACCATCGTTTAATTTCACATTCAATTGTTTTGGTAAAACATCAACAATGGTTACAGATTGAATTTCATTGGATTGATAAATTTCAATGGGAGATTTTCTTGATTGACATGGTAAAATTATATAATTATATTCTTCGGATATGTAAGGAGTTAATGATGTTATATTAACTTGTTGTTTACGTTGATAGGATGTTGATGATGTAATTGAATAGAATGAATTTAAATCCGAAAATGTTGGTAAATGAATAAGTTGATTAGAATCTGTTGTTAATGCTAATGCATATGATGATAATTGACAGAGGATAGTACATTGAGTCGATGTTTTAGATAGCTCATTTGAATATTTAATAGGTTTCTTAAGATCAACTGTGAGAACAAATTGTTGAGCTGGTAAATTAAAATCAATAATATAACCATCAATTGATTCACCTATTGAATAATGTGCATCATATGGTAAACTAGCTGGAAGCCCATTTTCTAATCGACCAACAAACCAATCATCAACACGTTTTTCAACTAAATATCGACATTTCAAACCAATCCATTTTTTGGTTTCTTGAAAAAATTTCGATAATGGACCTAAAAATACCCAAAGTATATTAATTACAAATGTTTGCTTTATTTCTTTCTTACCAGCTCCATTATCTGTCATATCTTTAATCAATTGATATTTTTCATTAAGATAATGTCTTAATACATAATCAGCTTGATTTAATTGTGCGATTTCACCATCATATATTAATGATTTAAGTGAAACAATACAACGATGTTTTTCTTCATCGATTTGTAAAATTCGTACGAATACTGTTTGACCTATACGATATTTTTTTTCTATAGTTTCTAATGAACCACGTAGATCAAGATGTTTATGTGGAGCAAAAGCAATAATTGTATTTGGTAAATCAATAAAAAGACCATATTCAAAAATATTTTGAACAACACCGGGAACAATCGATCCAACCTAACAAAAAATAAAATTTAATGATAAATAGAAAAATAAATAAAAGAAAAATTACAGTGCAATCTTCGAATTTTTGTGGAAGAGTTGATTGTCGACAGAATTCGATTATAAGTTTTTTCATTGATATATTTATATAAGATAAATGAGACCAATAAATACCATCACGTTGTTGAGTTTTATTTGTTGATAAATCAAGACGCATTAATAGAGATTGATGTTCAACAAAATCTGATGTATGATATTTTGTTAATGTTATTGATACTGGTTTTCGTCGACGTTCTGTAACAACATTACCAATTAAATGTTCATCATTTTCACATTCTGTTACAGTCCATTGAATAACCTAAATAAAGACAAGTAGTTTTATGAGAAGAAAATAAATCAATTGCTTACTTTTCCAATAGAAAAATCAGCAGGTACTATTGCTGGTTTACTACCAAATGTCATTTTTCCAGGAACCTAAAGTATATATAAGATATTGAGTTTCTGTCTCTGAGATATATGTATATTTACTTTAAGACTTAATGTGATTTTCTTTTGTTCTTCATCAAAATTCAACACTTTACATGATACAGTTTGTCCAATATAGAACATTTGTTGCAATTGACTTTTAACACTTGCACCAGGTGAATTCTGTAATTGCCCGATTTCATTTTTAGGTACTAAACCACATAAATCTCCAAATAATTTAACAAGTAAACCATAATCTTGAATTGATATAACAACACCAACGGTAAGAAGATTTGCTTGTAAATCATTATAAGAAGAAATTAATGGTAGTTTATTTTCTATTAAAGATCTTTTCAATGTTAAGATTAATCGTTGGCGTGATGGATCGACTTGTAAAACCTATTTTATTTATTTATCGAGAAATTTTTTATAGAAAAAAACAAGATCGCTTACTCGACATTGAACTTTTTTCATTAATGGAAATTTACTTAATGCTTCTTTTATTGGTATATCAGCATTATGAATAATAGGTACGAAACCATTAATATATTTTGTTAAGTTTATAATTAAACCATGTTTGTCAACATTAGTTATTGTACCCTATATAAAATTCGCGTTTTATAAAAAAACAAAATAAACAATCGAATTATTACTTTAACTAAACTGCCAATTTTAATATCAGAATACGTAATAAATGGTGCATCGATAATACTCCTAAATAAAAAGTTTAAATGAATTTCAAGTTTTGTTTTTTTCTTACTTTTTCAAAGTACATATTGCTAAATTACTTGATAATGATATTCCAATAATTCGACATCTAAATTAAATCAAAATGATTATAAGGAAAACAACGGAAAGAAATTATTTTACTGAATTTTTTGTCCAGCTGTAAATGATGTTAATATTTGTTGAAGATCATCAACTTTCTCATCAGTTAAATGTGTTGATGAAACAATTCCATATTGTTTCAATGCTGGAAGTCGAATAGCAAGTGATGAACCAATATGTCGCACAACAATACATGTATGTATAGAACCAATTATTGATGACAATTGTGCATTATTATTCTCAAGAATTAATGGTGGAGAATTCAATGCTACTAAATGTGGTTGCATTGAATAGTGGATTAATTTTGATGATGGATCAATTGACATAATTGTTGCTTCAAGCTAAATATAAAAATTCATTTTTTCGTATTAAGAAAAAATAAAATTTACTTCTTGTTCAGCAGTAAAATCACTTGTTGGTGTTTTCAATGATTCAAAATCTTGTAAATGAATAAATCCTTTTATTTCACCAAATGATACTTCAAGACCATTAATACGTGTCTAAAATACGAAATAATTCTATAGGAAAAATCTTTCTAACAAAAAGAAAACTTACTTTATTCACAGTCACTTTACATTTAAGACCGGGTAAAAGCATATGAAAAGGTAATTTTGTTGGTGATAATGTCTTTAGAAAGAAACAAACATAATATTTATGATACAAATGATTCAAATAAATCTATCTTTACCGGTCTTATTTTTTTAGTATCGATCATTTTCAAAGGTACAATACGTGAATTCGGTGTTGATGATTCTTTTATTTGAAATAATCCATAAAATCCAATTTTTAATAGATCTTCATTTAAACTTTTATTTTTTGCTAAAAAACCTTTTCTATGTGAAAATCCAATATTAATTATAAATCCATGATCAGCAATACTTGATACAACACCGGGCAACATCTAAATTATATATATAGATAGATTTATCTCTAAATAATTTTTATTTATTTACCATTCCTTTAACAAGATTATCCGGTGTTATTTGATCACAAACATCTTTTGGATTTATTGTCAGATGTAAACGTTTTTGTTGTTGTTCATTTGTTGATTGACTTTCAATAACACGACAAATAACATATTGACCAAGATGAAATAAATTATCTAAACTATCATCATTATTTCCTGATAGCTTTTCTTGAATTAATTCTGTATATTCATCTGATATCATATTTAATGGTATATAACCAATATTTTGATGTGGTAAACTAACACGTATTTCATATGGAGTTATTTTTTCAATACAACCACACATAAGAACACCTTCGGTAAGATTCTAATTAAGCAAAAAAAACATAAATCTTTCACTAAGTAGAGTATAACAAACTTGTTTATGTAAACGACGATATAATGTTCCCTGACGATTTTCACCATCAAGAGATTTTTTCTTTTTTTTCTTTTGTTCTTCTTTAAGTTTGTGAGAATCTTCTTGTGAACGTTTTCGTTTTGATGATGATATTCCAATAAATAAATCATCACGTTCAACATGATTAAATCGTGGTTTTTCAGATTGTATATTAGTTGTAGTTGTTGAAGCGCCACGAGGGAAATAATCTGTTTCGTTTGACATTTCTTTCTGTTTTTTTATTATCTGAAATGGAATGAATAGATTTTAACAAATTCCTATATAAATATATACACAAATAAAAGAATATGATTCATTTTAATTCGATATTTCTTCATATTTTATGAAACGATCTGATGAACCGAGACGATTCATATAACTAATGATACTTTGAACATGTTTTATACCATCTGGCTTGATTTTACCCAATTGGATTTGACGTTGAAATAATTGTTGTAATAAATGAAACAATCGATCACGTAGACCATAGATAAATGCACCGCGACATATTTTATTGAGTTCCTTTAAAAAAAGAAAGCAAAGTTGATTCTGTATGTAATTGATAATGTTACTTACTCGTTGAAATATATTGACTTTATCGGGTAATTTAGCTGAAGCACGAACAAATTTATTGATATCATTCTATAAAAGAGCGAATGAATTTTTCAAAATAATCAATGAAATATTTACTTGAAAATTATTTTGTCGACACCAAATTAAAAATGTTTCTGTATAACTTCGAGCAAATGGTTTTACTGGCCATGGTTGTTTTTTATAGACTAATTCACCGTTGTTTCCAGGTGGAAATACAACAGCATAAGGTCCAAGACGTTCAAAACTAGAAATCCATGGAATTCGATCACCTGGTTCAAATACAGAGAGAATAAGTCGACTAGATTTTTTCTTTTTTTCAAATTTTTGACAATGTATAGCACCAAACCATTGATCATTTACTGAAACTAATGCTGCTGATTTTTCTTTTTTCAACGATATAAGTAGCAGATAATAGAAATTATTAGCAGTATTAGATTTCTTCTGATTAGTTAAAGAAGGATTTGCTGTTGTCGCTGATGGTGTCGTTGTTGCAGTCGATGTCACTGCTGATTTTTTTGTAGCGTACATTGGCATAGGTGGCTGTGGTCGAGTATAACGTTGAATTGGTAAGAGTATATGTTTTGATGTTGCCATTGCACTGCGTATTGATGATAATTCAATAAAACCATTTACAGTTAATGTATTCGAAGGTTGAAGTAATTCGCCTGTTGTTTGTCTGAAAATTATTATTAAAAAAATTTTTTTTACTATTATTAATAATTAAAACAGATTAACATACAATACAGCAGGTTTAATTGTTGGATAAACAACAAGTTGAGATTCATAATGTCCACATTTGAGTACAGAGATAAATATATCCATTAGATCTGCTTTGATATGTGTAGTTAGATCTTGAATCATGTCATTAGTGACTGTAAGATTAGTTTCTTTGTCTCGATTTAATAACCAATAAACTTTAGACAGAGAACATTGACTTTGTTCAGTTATATCTTCTAATCTTGTTCGATCACTACTCAATGGTTTTCGTATACATACAAATGAAACATCAGTATGACCATTCGATGATGTTTTTTCTTGTTCATCATTGAATATTTTTGTACGAAAATCTACATCCATTTGATTGTTATTGGTAGTATTTTCTATGATTGGATCATCAACACGATGGGAACTATCGGTGAAAACTACAATCTAAATATTAAGTTTTTTCTTACAATTAAAACTATTGAATAAAACAAACTTTTTGTGAACGTTGTGCACCGAATGTTGTTGTTAAATATTTTTTAGCAAATTCAATTGCTGGTTTCAATGAAAAATCACCAAATATTGGCAATTTTTGAACAGATTTTATGATATCATCAGAATTCTTTGTAAAATTTTGTACAATTTTAATTGTATCTTCACCAGCAAATAATACCTTCAAATAAAAATACTATCAATATAGTATATAATAAGATGAATAATGCACTTACAACGGCCATTGTTTCAAGTTTCGTAGGACTAGTGATAGTACCCATTAATGAATCGATTATTTTTGCTACTAAACTACGTTTTTCAATATTCATCGTTGTTTCCATATTATCTCCTTGTTTTATGACAAATGGAAAACGTTCTGCCATACCCAGAGAACAATCGACTAAGAGAACCGTAGGCATCGTCTTAATCTATGGAAAAACAAGTGTTTTTCGTCTTAAATTAACTATATATAAATATATTAAGTTTAACCATCGTTTTAAAATAGACTAACCTATTGGTTCTAGAAAAGTCCTTCATTTCAACCAATAAATAGATGTACATATAAAATAAAGTTTTCAAAAGAGGTCCTTAATAACCAATCTGTTTCACCGAGATTAATAAAATAAAATTATTTTACTTACTTTGGTTTCTATTATTAAGAATAAATTAATATAGTTTATGTTTTTCTTATTATTAAATTATTTATTCTACTTTGTTGACAGGTATATTTATTTTCGTAATTGTTATGCTTAGAAATTATGAGATGTGAATAATTGGGTCATGAGAATTTGCAAATGTTGTTTTTACAGCCGAGGTGAAAATAATACACTATTAATATAGCACGTGTCAACATCTCAATTTACCACGTATTTTCTTCCGAGACTACTAGTAAATAGTAACTGCATTTCTTGCTATAAGTCATTCTTTTGTTATCTAATTATGAATCAACTAAAGAATATTCTTGAAGTAAAAATTGCCTTTAGTATTTTTATTATAACAGTAATCATCTCGATTTTTCTCTCACTTTTTATTATTCTTTTAATTTTCTTTACAAAAACTCTCCATTCACTAACAAATCTTCTCGTATGTAATACATATCTATCAACAATTTTCTATATTATTATTATAACAATCAAAGTTTATCATTTCTATACGGAAACTATTTTAAGTGATTGGTACTGCCGTATTTTAGCATATCTAGGATATGTTTCTCTTACGATGATATCTTATTCATATATTCTCCAAGGATTATCTCGTTTATTTTTTATTGTTTTTCATAAAAATCGAAAATTTTTAACATATAAATATTATATAACTCTTATTATCGTTGAAATATTTCTTTCTTTTCTACTTTTCCTTCCAATTCTCATTACTCGCGATATTGTATTTCGTCCATTACATTTATGTTTTATTCCAGCAAAAAATTCGCTACACATTGGATATTTTCTTATTGTCGCATATTTTACACCGTTTCTTATTATTATCATTATCTATGGTATTATTTATTATCGAGTTATTAAATCTTCGATTGCTGTTCGACATTCATCGCATTTAACTAAACGAGAACTTGAATTAATTCGAAATATTCTAATTCTACTATTTATTTTTCTTCTCGCTGGAATTCCAAGTTTAATTTATATTATAATATCATCTAAAATAACATTAACATCTCATGGTATATATATGTTTATCATAATGACACCTACAATTGCATCTGTAATCGAGAAGATTTGTTTCATATATCTCAATAAAGATATTTGGAAAGAAATAAAAAAATTCTCTAATAAAATTCATCCTAATCGTGTCACAGCTGATAATACTCTTCATTCAGTTTCATAATGTATCATTGAAATGATGACTTATATGTTGTTTTGTCTTTATTCTAATTATTCATAATTTTTTTTTGTTATCATTTTTTATTATCTTTCTTTTCTTGGATATGTATGAATAAGGCGCAATCACCATCATAAGATTGCTGCTAAATACACACACTCACACACACACACGCGCACTCTTTGAGTTTTTTTGTTTAGAAGTATAAAGAAATGAGAATGAAAATGAGAGTAAATTATCAATAGACAAGAGAGAGAGAAAGAGAGAGAGAGAAAAAAAGCACACACAAAAAGTTTTTCGATAAAATCTTCAAAAGATGGAAGTAAACACAATATGTATTATTTGTACGGATCGAGACAAATATATGAGAATCATTCGAAATATTTCATGATTATACACAGAAAAAGACAAGTCAATGAATAATATCCGACATAAGTAAAAGATTACATCAAAAGACAACAAATATTTATCTGCACGCAAAACGAACGATAAACATTAAAATAAGATATGTATATGTATATGTATATATATAGTCATATTTAAGTATGTATGGCAGGTGTACGTTGATTTGGTGATGATGGATTATTATTATTATTCGTACCATTATAATAATGAATTTCATTTATATTTGGTGCTTGACGAATTTTAACTGAAATTAATTTCGATGATGATGATGATGCATTCGCTTTACCATTTGGAGAAACAGGTGAAAATGAATTTTGATGATCTTTTTGTATAGATGTTTCAGTTGTTACTAAAGAAAAAATATTGATAAGAAAAATCTCAAATAAAAATTCTCATTACCTTTTAATGGAGTCGATTGAAATGAAGGTAAATCACGATCAACTTGTTTTTGAATTTCATCACTAGAAAATAATAGAAAAATCAAAAGAAAAAAATTAAATGAAATAATTACTTTGATGGATGTTTATGATTATTTGTAATATTCATTGATGTAATTCCTGAACTTAAATCAATAGCTGAATCTGAATTTGTACTAAAGCCACTGTTATTTCCAGCATGTCCATTTTGATAAGGTTTTATTATTGTATTATTCATTTTGTTTACAAGTGATCCTTCATGTCCATTTAACATTTTATTTACTTCATTATTTCTTGGTGGTGAAGAAGAAACCGATGATTTTGATGGTGTCTCTTGATGTTTCTCACTTATTGATGTTAATGTTGATTCATCTGCATGTTCAGATAGTTTCGAAGGTGTTCTAAATAAAATAATCAAATGAATCAGACAACATTCAAGATGGTTATGAAGACTTACAATAGAAGAGCTTCTTGTTCAGCAGTTGTATTTCGTTGTGGACTTGTTTGTCGAATAGATTTGTCTATATCAGATCTTTGTATTGTTTTTCGTTGAAGTTTATCATATGTAATTGACATTGAATAAGGTAAAATTGTTTGTGGTGAAAATGTCACTTGAGCTAATTCTGATGATGATTGTAAATAAAGTGCATGTGCAAATGGAGAAAATTGTACAGTTGATAAAGCATTTATATCACTTGCTTTTATACAACTAAATAATATTTGACGACGAAGTGTTGGTAATGTATAAATACTTATTTGACCCATATTATCCAAACAAACAAGACATGATTCCGTATGAGATTCATTAATATTATCTAAAGAAAAGAAATTTTGTTAGGATTAGATAACTAATAACAAAAATATTTACCTGATTTAAGAGCGAATTGATTAATATTGACTTTTCGTACACGTGTACCTTCTGTTGCTGTTAATTTAAATTTACAATATGGTTTTAAATTTGGTAATGTAAAAACCTTGATAAATACAATAGAAAATTTTGCAATTACATATGAAGAAAGGTATACCTTAAATTGTTCTTCTGAACAAATGAGAACTTTATGTGAAGGAATTGTTGATGGTGAACTTGGTGATGCATTTTCTGAATTCGTTGTTGGTTGAATATGAGTGTTAAGAGATGAAAATGTTGATTCTATTGTTGGAATACTTGAACCATATCCTATTGATTGATTTGAACCGTCAAGTACAACAATACTTAACACAGGTGCTTTATGTTTTAATCGAATTTCTTTCGCTAAAATTAAATACAATTAAATAAAAAGACAAAAAAAAACACACAATGAATAACTAACCCATTGTACATGTATTTGTTTGATCTGTTGCAATAGCAGGTCCATTTATTAATTGAGGTTCAAAACCAGTTATAGAATAAACATATACATGACCACCATTTGTACCAGCCCAAACTGAACGTGTTCGATCATTAACTAAAAAAAATGAAATTATCTTATATATTTTTTATTTTAAATAACAGAAAGTCTTACCACTATTAAGATAAGTTTTAGCAAAATAAAGACAACGAACCATACTAGCAACTTGATCATCAGAAGATTTAAATTCTCGAAATTCTACTTGTCTTTCAACAGGTACACGTATAACATCTTCTAAATGCATATTTGTTGATGATAATGGATTATTTTCATCTGCTCGTTTTGCTGTTGCCATCATTGTAGCTTTTCTTATTGTTCGTCCTTTACGTAAACGTCGAAATGATTCTCGAAGAGATTTTTTTAATGAACGTCCACGTATTAATGTTGATTCACCAGTTGATGATGGTACAGCTGTTGTATTTCCTAATGCATTTGGATCAAGTGTACATTTAGCTGTAAGAATTCGATTTTGTTTATAATTAAATATTGTAAAACCATGTGCAGTACCAATAGCATAACTAAAATTTAAATAATAATAATAATAACAATAATTTAAAATGGAAATATACGTTTGAATATCTGAACATAATGCTACAGCTGATATAGCTGCAGGTGGATAAAGTTGAACTAATGATGTAAGAATAAGACCTGATGGAATAAATGTTGGTTTTGTTTTCATTTCTTCATGACCTTTCCAAACAAAACTTTCACAACCTTCAAGTAAATTGACTGTTGTTGTCTATATATGATAAGATAGATATATATGTAAAATAATTTTCAATAGAAATTAAAATAAATAACTTACAGCTATATTGACTTCTGTTGATTCAATTGAAAATTCAAATGTGAGAACTTGTCCAGCTGTTCCAGCAACAATAAGTGTATCTGTATTTGTACAAAGTGATAATTTTTGTATAGCTAAACGAGGATCATCACAATATGGATCATAAAGACCCGTCTAGAACAAAGAAAATAAATATAATAAAAAAAATTTATTATAAATTTAACCTTTCGAAATGGTGGCCATGTTTCTTCTTCTGTTTCATCGATAGGTGCTTGTTCAATTTGAAAATAATCACTTGTTTTTAATTTATAAATTAATGGCATTGAAATATTCGTTATATCCCAAAATTGTACTGATCCATCTTCATGTCTATTAGGAATAGTCAAATTATTTTTCTTCTTAAAATTTCATATGATTTTCTTACCCAGTTAATAATAAATGTCTCGGCTCTGTCTCATCATTTACATTATTTGAACTATATTTGATTTCTCCTCCTGCTATTGGCCATTTCTTAAAAGAATGAAAAAAAAAATTAATTCTAAAAATATAAAAATTTTTGGTAACAAACTCGATCTGAATAATCATCAAATTGTATTGCCGCGTAATTCACAAGTTTTTTATAAAATTGTACATTAACATTACATGCTAATGTTGTACAAATAACAGGAGATGCATGAATACTATTTAAATAAGGTAAATGATATGATGGCCAACTATCAGTAACAAGATCAATGACAACTATTTCTTCATGTAATAATATTACAAGTGATTGTGGATCATCACGAGCTATAATAATAAAAAAATTGTTTTCTTTTCAAAACAAAAAATTCTATGTGAACATACATCCATCATTTGATAATTTATCGATGGTAAAAAAATCGATAACTGCTGTTGTAAAATCAAATGTAACATGCCGTGTTCGATCATTATTATGATCATGTTCATTTTCAGATAAACAACTAACACTATGTTTATTTGAATAACTTGAACGTGGTAAGCCACCGGCAAATATTATTAAAGGATCACCACTTCAAATGAAAAAAAAAGAACAATTTTATATATATTCAACTAAATCTTTGTAATTATTGAGATACGAATTTACATCATGATAATCAGACAGTTATATCACGATCAAAATTTCCGTAGGGAGATACAGATTAAATATAAAATTATCGGAAAAAAACTTTTTCTTCAATCTCTCTCAGAGGATTCTAACTTACTTTCGCATAATTTTAACACAAACTTTTGTCATTGGTGTACATGGATAAGGTCCATATGGAATTTTTTCTGTTTCAACTATATTTAATTGTTGTTTTGCATCCCATAATGCATAACTTCCATTATTATGACATGTAGCAAAATTCATTCCTTTATTATACCAACAAACAGATTCAACTTCTTGTTTATAAATATAAGTTCTATCATGACTATTTGATGGTAAATCCCAATGAACAATAAGTGTATTTTTATATCCAATTAATATTTTATCTTCATTTATTGGATGTTGAACAATTGATTGTACCGGACCTGGATGAATAATACGACCACTACAGTATTCCACAATTCTAAAGTAAAAAATAAAATCCTTTGATCATTTTTTTTATTAAAATCAAAAAGAAAAATTTTGCTTCTCATGAGAATTACTCATTTTAATTAAACTAGAAAAGATTAATTTATCTAATCATAGGGGAATAGTTTGTTCGCTTACGTTTTTTCAATAATATCTGTTGGAATAATTGGATTAATATTAAGTGAAAAATTTTCAATATTAAATAAATAAATGTTTCCATCATTAAGACCAATTAATAGATTTAAATGATTTCGTAATAAACATATTGTTTGTGTATTTTTTAATATTATTGAATCATCATCACTTGATGTACAAATACGATCAAGTCGTACTGTACTATATGATGAAAAATCATTATTTGTTGGATTATAATTATTGATTTCAAGTAAATGTAAATAACCATCAATAGTTAAAACAAGAAGTCGTGCTACACCATCAAGAAAAATTAATTTATAAATTGATGATGATGGATTTAAATCAAGACTATATGATAATTGAAATCCTGGTTGACCATAACTAGGAAATAGATTAGATTAGAAAGTAGATATTGAAATCAAATTTAAACTTACATTCGAATTTCACCTGTATGTGTTCCAATAGCAATTAATTTTAATTGAGAATCATAAGCTAGAGCTGATGGACGTGAAGGAAAACCTCGATCACAAATCTAAAATAAATAATTAATGTAAATGACACAAGCTAAAAATAAAAATTCAATTTTCTACTTTATTTAATCCGAATAATTCTTTTTGAAGACGTCGACGAGCTTCATTATCCTCGGGCTGTTTACGTCCGAGTTTAAACTTGAACATTATTATTTTGTTTCGTATAAATCAATAAAATTGAAAATATCTAAAAATATAAAACTCATATTACAAGAAAAATAATACATTGGATTATTTCCGTTCCATTCTCATATTTCAATTTAACAAAAAAAAAAGAAAGAATGATTAAGGTCAATATTCAAAGTTAACTGGGTTCTATATATTTATATGAAAAAAAATTGAACAGATGTATAGGTAATGTTTATAATGAATGTGATAGAAAAAAGATGATGACGATGGTACACATACATCACGAAAGTAGGACAGCAATAATAGCAGTCGCCGCTTCAATTAATGTCATTGGTAAAAAGACTGACGGCAGTGAAGGGAAAACGAACAGACTTTTTTTACATACATATTCTTCTTTCTCGTGTACGTTGTTCCATCTATCCCTCATCGACCAATAGCCATGACATGAATATACAACGAAGTAACATTGAACCGGTCAAACGGTCATTCTCTCTCTTTCTCTCATTCTTCTTCCTCTTCCTCTCTCTCTTTCGATGAACTATTCGTACAACAGAAAAGCATTAAGAATGACGAGTTGAATAGAGTGAAATGAAGAGAAAAAAACGCGAGAAAGAGAGATGAAGAAGTTGACGCGTGCCATACATACAATAAAGAAGAATAAGAAGAAGATGATGTGTCATCATCTTACCTGACTAATCATAGTTGACAAAAGTGTGAATATGTATATTTACTAATAGAAAGTCTTTAAAAAATAAAGGAAAAAAAGTAATTAGTTCTTTTTGTTTTGGATACGTGATGCATCAATTCATTTATTGTTACTACGATGAGATATCCGGTTACAGACAGACTCAGTAACATATATATCTTATCCGATTGAACTATCAATATAGACGTTAATGGAAAACAAAGAAGATGTATCTTAATAATAATCGATAAAGAGAAGAACATACGGTATAAAAGCAAACATTCTGATTAGACTGAATGTAGTATGTGTTGAAAGGGCACAGTATTGTCTTCTAATCTTGAACATAGTAGAATTGCCAGTGGAAACGCGATAGATACACAAATTAAAAAATACAAAAGAAAGATGAAAAATGTGAAATATGATACATGATATGTAACAGTTTAATGATGAGATAGATAGATTAAACCAGATGTTAATCAATCATATTTTGTCATTATGATTTTAAAAAAGAAAGCTCATATAAATATCGATTAGAATAAGTTTCATTAAATAATCGATAACAGTATATAATACAAGTAATTACACTTTCTTTTTTTCGTCAATGGCGTTATATCAATGATATTACAACATCATTCATTCAAATAATAAGAATAGAAACTTGTTGAAATTTGCTAATTATATTTTCAAGAGTATCTTATATGTACTTTTAAGAAAATGAAAATATTATTTTATACTTGATTGAGGTGTAACCTTTTCTTATTAACATCAAATATGGGAATTAATAGTTTGTTATTAATTATTTCAAAGATCTTATATCGATCTATAATGAGATGAATAACGCAATAATATAAAACATGAAATAAGACTTTGTCTATATTTAGAATGGTAATAAAAAAAAGAAGAAGAAGAAAAAGAGACAAGAATGAAATAACAAGACAAGCATGAAAACTCTCGGCTATATATTGTCAATTTATTGTTTCATAAATTTCGAAATTGATCATTTATTCTGTGTTGCGTCTAGAATAGAAAAAATAATCAATGAATATAATAATTCGAAAATATATTAAAACTTACAATGCTGGTGCTAAACTCCAATCAGGTTGAACTTCTTTAGCTTTGAATTCAACACCATCTTTGGTTACAATACAAACACGATACTAGAAGAAAAAGAATATTTCGAAAAATAAAAAACACAGAAAATTTATTTACACGAGCAAATCCACGACAATCACGATAGTAAAGTTGTTTAATGATACGATCCATTAATTGTTCAGCTTGATCTTTATTTAATTGAGCTGAATTTTCAAGAATTGTTCGAACCCAACCCTAAATAAAAATAAATATTAGGAAAACAAAAAGTTATTTTATTATGAATTTAAACTTACAAGAGCTAAATGATTACCAATACCAGTCATAATTAAAAATTCTTTATAAGCTGAACCTTTATCATTAACACGTCCAAGGAATCTATAAAGAAAAATATTTTATATGGCAAACAAAAAACTCTGTCTATATTTACGGTTCATTATTTTCAAGACCAGCAACTATAACACTTGTTAATAATGGATTTAATTTTGTTCGTCGATGATACAAAAGTCGAGTACACCAAGCATGAAGAGCTACTGGTGTCATTTCACTTCCATCTTCTTGAACGATATCTTCATCACTGAAAGCAAAAAAGTCTAGTTGTTTTTAAAAATCAAGTAAAATATTTTCACATACACTTTAGCATCAATAGATTCTTTAATATAATCAGCATCAGATAAATCACCGCTAAGTGCCATAACTGTTTGATCATTTACTTGATGAATACGTGGTAAATTACGATATTTCGCTAAAGAACCATATGAACCAAGTACATCAGCAGCTAAAATAACACCACCATTGAATATAAAAGCTGCAACAGATGAACCAGTAACAACTGGTGTACTAAACAAGAAATATATAAACATTCAAAAACAAATTTTTTTGTTTTAACTTACACAGTACGTGTACGAATATTTCGTTCAGCTTCTGTTTCTAATGGAGCAACTGTATTCTTTCTATCTGTAATTCCAATATTAAAATCATCTTTATCATTAATGGCATCATAATGTGAAGCAAATGGATTGAATACACTGGTCATTTTTTGTTATTGAACTATAATCTGAAAAAGAAAATGTGCACGTATATGACATGAATTATGTTAAGGAGGGACTGAAGAAAATAGAAAAAAAAACGAATCAGTCAATTGGCAAAAGCAAATAAAACACCGGTAGAAATAAATAAAATATGCGTATTGAAAAAAATGAAAATGAAAGACAAGAAAAAAAACAACATATTAAGTTAGAACTTCGACAAGAATATTTAGTAGCCATACAAATATATTCCATAGTATATGTGATCGATTATCTTCACCTTCGACAACAACTTGCGAAGGTTTTTGATCTAAATGTGAAGTTTGTTGTTCTTGCGTAGATTTTTCATTGAATATTTCATCAGTTGGAATCGTTGCATCTACTAATTCAATCAGTAAACGATAATGACTTATTTGATATTGTGAATAACCATAGACACCAATATAAATTGGACGTTTTACATAAGGATCAATAAGTATTTCATCAATACCACATGTACATGAACTATATTCATAATTATCATATGAAACATGTTTATCACGTGTTGAGACATATAAATCTGCGTCACCATGTAATGTTATTAAAATAAAACGATAAGTTCCATGGTTTTTAAATGTAAAATAAGAAAAATTCGATGGATGAATACGATTATCATGTACGGATACATAAGTTCGATCGGGTGCATAAATATTTGCTAATAAATCTTGTTCAAGTTGATATGAAGCTCGATGAGATTTCAATTCCTCAATAATTTCATCATCATTTGATTGCCATCCTTCTTCTTCAGTATTCGATTCTGTATTTGTATCATCATCAAATAATGCTGAATAAAAGGATGATTTTTCGTATCCATAAGAAAATGATGTGAAGAGAAATAAAAAAATTAGATAATAACAGGTATTCATTGCCTGATTAAAAACATTGGAGTGTTTTAAAACAATCACATAACAATGGACTAAATAGAAAGAAAGTAGCGAAATTAAAACAAAATAAACTCCGTTTTTAACCTTCAAAGAAAACAAAACGTAGGATTTCGTAAATGATTGGTTTAGATTAAAATTTTTCTATAGATGTCGCTTAGATACAAGTGATTTTGATTGGTAAAATAAAAAAACGGTTTGTTAGTCATATGTATTCTTTTTTCATTAACAAACAAGAGTCGAATATGTCAGAAGAAATTCAATCATTAGTAATAAAATATAATTTATTAAATATTTTTATTATTATTGTTTTTAGTCAATAGAGAATAAGTTTCCATTACAAGGTGTTGTCATTTTTGTTAGTCAACAATTAACAAAAAATAGAACGACTTTACATCAGCAATGTACAGAACTTGGTGGAAAATTTGTTTGGGTATTTGATGTACCTTTTACTCATTATATATGTCAAGTTAGTTTTTTTGTTATCTAAATGAAATAGAAGAATATTTATTATTTTTCTATTTATCTAGGGAAAATTGAGTAAAAGAGGAAAAGAATATAAAAAAGTTGAAGAATATCGAGCAACATGTGTACATCCAGCATGGTTGAAAGCTTGTCAGAAATTTGGACAACGTGTAGCTGAAAAATTATATGCTACTACTTATAATCCAAATCGATCTTTAGTAGATTAACAAAAAATCGAATTAATTTCAATAGTTAAACTTATTTTCTTTTGTAGAATTTTGTTTCTGAAGATGATGATGATGATGAAGACGAAGAGAATCATGTTCCTTCATTAACAACAATGAAACCTGTAATAACTTTGAAACGTGTACAAACTTCTCGTATTATACCAATTATCGATAAAAAACAAAAATCTCATATTGTCACATCAATTCCGACTACTCAACTTTTATCATCATCATCTCAAGTCATTCCATCGTCTTCAAAACCATTATCACAAATTTCGAATGAAGCAGAAACAATGCTTAATGATCTTGAATCATCGCTAGCACAATTTCTTACTAATAATAGCAATACTAGTACAATTATGTCTCGGTCAATAATCAATGATGATGAACAAAATAGAAAATCAATTCAAATAATTCGATCAATAAGTAATATTACTGATGATAACATTCATACTGATATCGAACAATCGATGCGTGTCGAATGGCTCGATGATGCAATGCAAGCTGAACGTAAAAAAATGATAGATGAAGATGAAAATGGTACTAGCAGTCAACAACAAATACAATCTGGAGAAGCACAAATTAGACAGAAACGACCTCTAGTCGACTCGAATTTTGATCACTCTTTTAACAAAAAAAAATGTCGAATCTAATTTTAAATTATACTGTATATAAAGAAGCTAAATGTCAGATTCAGAAATATTTTATATGTATATTGTTTGTTTTATTAATAGATAATGACTGATTCATAATAGATTTAGATGGATAAGAAATATCAATTTGTTTTTCATGTAAAGAAAAAAATATATATGAATTTATACTAGTTAACCTTTGGTCATTATCAAAAGTTTACGTAGGTAAAGTTGATACCATATTCACTTGAGATGGTGCTTCAAGTACAACTCGACAAGCTGTACCCATTGATAATCTTGGAATTTCCATAACTTTAACTATATTTCAGAAAATCTTGAAATACTACATTTTTACTAGAGTGGTTTTAGCAACTTCGTAGTAAAATACTTTTCATATTCATTTTGAAGTACATTAAATTTTGATTTGAAGCTTCGGACAACAATATCGTCCTAAGGGTGTGGGTGGGTTGAAAGAAGATACACTTTCACAGTCATACATTTTTAGATGTATATCGACTCAAGCAGAGTTGAGTTGAATTTTTTTGACTCGTTTTGGTCTTTAGCACTTAACTATTGTCATCAATAACTGAATTCCTTGACTAAAGATGAAAATTTAATCAAAATTCATGTTGAATAATTGAGTTTTTGTTTAAAAAATACTTTGAATCTTGTTTTTCTTTTCTAAAAAAGCTTTATCAACAACTGATGCCAATGAGAATATTCTACGATATAAGGCATTTGTTAAAATGCAAGTCATGAATACTGCGTTTTCTTCGTTAATAAAAAAAAATAACAGATGCTAATTTTATTCGTTTATTTGTAGCTAAAACTAAGCAGAATATACACTTGACAGATTATCGTTAAGTAAAGGTATCTAACACCTTTGATTATGGAAACAGACACAAATAAATCAAGCAGTTGTTCATCGGTGTCATTGTATGTTCAGAGCATACAATAGCTAGGGTGGATGTATTTCATTCATACCCACACCCTTGTGTTGTATTATTTCCAGTATTTATGTTTATTTCTTTATTTTTGTAAAAGTTAATAACATACGAAGTGTTGTTTTGTACGACATAGAAGACTATTATTGTCGCAGTATTTTATCATAGCTAAACAAAAAAAGATTTGCTTTCATATCGAATTGCAATGAATATTTAAGTAATATTTGACAAACAGTAAGAGAAAGAAAAGAAGAGAAATATTCTTTACCTTTATTTTTTTTTGAAACGTCTAATGTATGTCACTAAACAAACAATCTTTTTCTGAGAATTTTTATAATAGAATAATAAAAAAATAAACGTGTCTACTAAATAGATTTTAGAATTTTTTTGTTTTTGAATTATCCACAATTATAATTTGTGTTAATAAAAAAAGAAATTGATTATTTAATCGATAATGTTTTACGAAAAAACTTTTATTATAAAGAAAATATCATTAGACATAAAGTAAAAATACATGGTTTTCATGGATAAATGTATGTATGAAAGTTATTTGATTAGTATAATGTTTTAAAAGTAAAAAGTTACGTAGTGGACTTGTGTTTATGATGATGAATAAGTCTTTCTTTAACTTTTTTTTCATCTTTGCTATCTTCGCCAGGTTTTGTTATATCTGATTGATTAGGATCCGATTCAATAAATTGATCTATCTTTTCGAGTTGCTGATTATTACGATAAAAAATAACTACTGGTGGTTCATTAATCTTGAATTCTTTCTTAATATCTTGTTCTCCATCAACAACAACGCATTTATAAAACTGAGCATTATAATCGCTTTCGAATGTTTTTGCCCAACTCTTCATTCTGGTCTCGAGACTATCTCGGTCAGGATATCTATAAATGAAGATATATGAATAGAAAACAAATGAACTTTCTCTTATTTTTCAGTTTTAACTTACAGTACGTTGAAAAGAATAACTATTAATTTATCTTTTATTTCTATCACTTTGTTCACATCATCAAGAGTCTTTAATGTCCCCAAATTGATAATACCATTATTAACGAATCTAGCATTTCTTGCCATATTATTGTAAAAAAGAAAAAAACGTAATAAATGAGTTTTATATGTGGTTGTATAAGAATGAAGGATGACGAGAACAACAAAAAAATAACTATTTTCTTCAATTCTTCAGCCTATTTAAATAATGCTTGGAAAAAAGAGAAGAAAGAAGAAAAAAAGTCATGTGGTTAAAATGAAAAAATATGTGGTTTTGTTGCTTATTAAACAGTTTTAATGCTTTAAATCTGTCTACAATGATACTTTCACAAATTATAATTTATAAAATAGAATTTATTCAAGCAGATAGACTATGAATAATAAGTAGAAGATATTTATAATATCCGGTATCGATTAATAAAATATTTATTTAAATACACAATATATTCGTTTCAAATCTATTCTATATATATATAATATGTAATTTATCTATGAAATACGATAAGAAAATAACAGATACTGATATTTGATGAAAAAAGCTAAGCTGATTTGTTAAATGAAAGAAACTCTTGTTCCTTTTTTATTGTCACGAGGAAATTCATTTTGATCTATAATAAAGAAAAATTAAAAAACGAAAATATAGTAATAATTATTAGATAAATTTACTTGATTGTTTATCAATAGTTGGAGTCGAGATAAAATTAGAATTAATCAATTGTTGCTGTTTTCGATTATTCATTGCAGGTATAACATAGCTATATCATAATCAAATAGAATTTAATATCGAAAAATTGAATACATACTTATTAATATCAGGCCATACTCGATCTTGATGACTATTCACTGGCGTTGTCGAACGAGCAAATGAATCTTGTAATGTAGATGACTGATGTTTACCAATTGTTTGATAACAAAGTGATGAATTCGTACGTTTTGTTTGATTAGTATCTGTATTATGCATTTTTTCCCTGAATTCATAATTTGAATCTAGAGAAATACAAGTAAACAGTAGTAGATATCATTCAAATATTTTGATATTTACTAATAGAATCCGTTTCGAAGGAATTTCCAATATAATCATAACTAGATGGTGTATGTGCTCGAAATGATGATGATTGAATATGAAATGGTTTAGATGAATATTGATTAGGTGTCTTTTGTGGATTAATAGTTGTATAGTTGAATGAACTTGATTGTGAATGTTGAATGTGATAATCATCTGAATTGTTTGTATTTTGTTTTGTTGGTTGATAATATGATTGATATGGTGGTGGAGTTGAACTGATAGTAGATTCATAATAAATGTTTTGACTACTACTGGCAGGCACTCTGTGTTTATGATAATCTAAAGTATATACTCATTTATATGATTGACACGATAATATTTTTCGAAAGAAAACTAATATTGAATTACAAGGACATTCGAATATACGCACTTGAATCTCTATGTGAATTAGAACTTGCTAATTTGTTTGATTCTAATCGAGTTTTAGGTATTGATGGAAGAGAAGAATGCAAACTATTTGATAAACTATCATTGTTTAATGAAGATTGAGATTCACGCATATATGGCTTTATTGTTCTATACGGTATACAATCAGTAACTTCAAAAATTCTTTTCTGATGTGTTCGATCATCATTATATTGTACATAACGTCGTTCAGTACGTTCTTTAAATTCAATAATGAATTGTTTTCCATTTCGTTTGACTAAAGTAGGAGGACGTCGTAATGATGAAGAACTATGATTGTTGAAATGTTGTTGATCATTTAGACTGATAACAGAACTTGAAAGAACAATAGTATTGTCCTTCACGGTTTTATTATTTAAAGATGAATTCGATCGAATTATATGCGACGCATTCTGTTTAGGCATTTGTTGTTGTGAATTTTCTTGTGGTGTTTGATTATAGACAGGAAATGATGAAGTTATTAACTGGGAAGGCAAAGTTGGTTTTGACTATAAAAATAATTGAACTATTTATTTGTAGCACAATGAAATAAAAAAAACTCATACTTGTCGTGATGTAGGAATTACTGTCGAAGGTTCATTCGAAAAATTATGAGTAACACTATCATTCTGTGTCTTATTTTGTTGAATACGTTCAGGAGAAGGAATCTATTCAGTAGAAAATATTTCATAATATATTTTTATATATATCATGGGCTAAACTAATGCATTCAAACATAAATTACTTACTGGAAGTGGAATAATGGAATTTCGTGCTTGTAAGGTGCTCAATAATTCATACCTTGGTATGCTAACTGACGTTCTTGGTTGTTTGGCAAGTACTGGATTGAAATCCCTCTTAGAACTATCATAGATAGATAGATAGATATTTATATATAGAAAAAAACACACCTTGACTATTATATTTAGACTTATTGACAATAGTGTCTATATCCTTGGTAACAAAATTAATTAAAATAGTATGACTCACCTTAGTATTGTTCCCATTTGTAGATCAACTTATATCTTATTGTTCTCTATGGAAGACAACTTAAACAGTCATGTGCATCAATTTTATTCTTTGTATCAGTATTTCATCATGTTTCGCTCGATCGATTTTTCGTTTCTGAATACACAATAGCCTCAGGGTATATGATGATTGACTTTTATTCTTTTCTTGCTATAATATAACGATACGAACAAAAAGAAAAAAAGAAAACGAAAAGAGAAAAAAAAAATAATAGTAAAAAAAAACCAAACAAAACAACAAGGCTGTACAATCACGCACACACATACATATATATATTTTTATATATCCAATTGTACAGACTAATTAATATTACAAATCAGTAACAGAAGCACGCATCAATGTTGTTGGATTTGTAGCTGATGTTGTTGCTGTTTTATGATGAAAACCATTTGATAGTAATATTGGTTTTGTATTAAGTACTGTTGGCGATTTATGTGATATAGTTCCACGAGGATTTGATATAACGGAATCAGTATCTGTACTTGATGATGAAAATGAATTACATCGACCACTATGACGACGATCAGGTGATATAACAAGTGGTATAATACCACAATAGCCATTCGTTGAACGTGAATTTGCACTACCATTCGATGACGTTGATGAACTAGATGATGATGAACATGATGCGGCACTCGATACAGCTGATGATGATGTACTTTGAACACGTGGTGGTGGTGTTGGTTTACCTTTTTTATTGATAGAAATACCATTTGTTGATAAACATGAATCCGTTGAATGATCACGTGAACTTATAGAAGATTTTCCATTTGTTATTAATTGTTGAGAAAATGTTACTTTTGATGGTGGTTTTATTAATGAATGTGAACGCATTTTTATATCATTTGTCATTGATGTTGGATTTGTTGGTGAAATAAGTGCATGACGTACAATAAATGAAAGTGATGGTGATGGACAATTATTTGATAATGGAGTTGAATCTGTTGTCGATTGTGTTGAGCATATACTTGTTCGTGTACTTGATGAAAGTAAAATTGAATTTGTTAAACTTCGTGTATCAAAACATTGTCCTAAATCATGTCCATTCGTCTAAAAATTGGACAAAAAAAGAATTTATTTTATGATTATTTTCTTCGAGATTGTATTACTTGTTCAGCTGTATATTTCATTTGTTTCAATGTATCTAATTGATTTGCATAGTTTAAACGACGATCTCGTAATTTTTCTGCTTTCTAAAACAAACAAAGAATAAACTATTTTGATGTATTTTAAAGTTAAACAAACTTCAATTGCTTTAATTCGTCCATCAGAATTTTGTGTAATTGATTCAATTTGTTCTAATAAACGTTTTCGATCAACTGATTTTCCATTTGAACCCAATGAAAATCGTCGTTGAGTTTTTGTTAGCACTATTTTTTGTTCTTGACTAACAGCTAATCGTTTTAATTGATAGAGCATCGTAGTTAAACGTTTACATTTTTTTATTGTATAATCAAGACGTTCCGGTTCTTCATGTAAAAATCTAAAGAAAAAAACCCATCATAGTTCAAAATTAATTTCTAAAGTAAATCATTACTTTTGATCATCATTTAATGTTGATTGTGGGCCGAGTGAACAAATTTTTTCACGTAATACAGGAAATGAAGCTAATTAAGAAATATTCAATTTAATATTGATTTATCATTAAATTTTCTTTTTTACCTTTAAGATCGACCAATGATCGACTAATAGTACTTAGAACTAGAGCAAAACTTTCTACATCATTCATCGTTACATAACAGTGTTTAGATTTCACATCATTTTGTAATTCTTCAACTGATGCTTCTAAATCTCTAGAATTTCATAACAAAAAAACGTGAAAATAAATAAAAATGAAAATAGTATTTAATCATACTCTAAATCTCGATCAATCTTTGTACTATTTATTACATATAAATCAAGTTCATTTTCTATAGTTCGACATTGTACTGAACGAATTTCCATTTGATGTAATCGATATATTTGATTCTTAAAAATAAATATTTAAATTTAAATTAAAGACAAACTTTTGATTTACTTCAATTTTTTTATTTGCATCTTGTAATTCTGTTTTAAAATTTACTTGTAATGATTGTTGCATACGTCGTACAGATACTAAATCATTACGTAATGTATGTGTTTTTAATTTTAATTCATATAATTGTTGACGTAATGATTTATAATTAATGTCTAAATGAATATATATACTAGTTAATCAAATAGTAATAAAACAAAAGAATCAATTCATTTTTATCTAAAGATATATATGTGTATACGTTCTAAATTGACATCTATTTTTATTTTAATCGAGATTGAATACGCTCCGAGCAGGAAATGACATCATCGGCTAGAAATTAATCGATAACCTGAAGGGCACTAACTCACATTATTATTCAATACGTTTTTTTTCCCAATAATCAATCGATAGAATACCTTTATATATTCCTGTTCTTGTTAATAATTGGTGTTCATTAAGTGCTCGTTCACGAGTTAACTCTTTAACTAGTTCAGTTAATGATTCAAGTTGTTTTTCCATCCACATCATTTTATTTCTAAAAAAAAAATAATCATTATGAGATTTCGAAATAAAAGATAAATTAAAATTATTACTGAGCATCATCATCATGAAATCGTGATGTTGTCGGAGTGGTTGAACCACTTCTCGGTGACGAGAGAATACCCTTTGGGGCTAGACAATAAAATTGTAAAAATGGTTATATTGAACAATTCTAAAAACTAACCTAATGTACTTGGATTTGCATATGTTGGATTATTATGAGTAATAGCTGTTGTTTCATTATTGTTTATTCGACGTCTTGGTTCACTGAGAGAACGAGACGACGAACTGCTTGATGACATTTGTGAATTAGCAGAAACAGATGATATTGATTTATCGTCCATTGATCCATTTCTTGATGTCGGTACAATGGATGTTGTCGATGGTACACGACCAAGTCGACTTAAACGTTGATATGTAATTTCGCTTGCTAATGTTGGACGTGATGTAAATGGAACATAAACAGATACTTCATCTGACTCAGGTTCTTTAAATGAAACTTGAGGTTTAATATTATGATTATTATTATTAGTAGTAGTATTGATTAAATGAACGACTTTTAGGACGGCACGATCTTTGACATCACTATATGAACAGAAAAAAAAATATGAATATATAGTTACTATTTGACATTTTAAGTGACATTTTACCTCATATCTTCTAATTGATAAAATATATCTTTATCCGGTTCACGTATATAAATTCGTACATCGTCGGTATCCATATGTTTCATTGTCAGATGTTGCGGAAATGCTCTTTAAATAGAGACAATGAATAGAAAAAAAATCTCATGATATAAAACCGGATGAACACAATCCTTCTTCTTTATAATCATTCATTCAATTTTTTTTTCCTTTCTCTTTCTCTCTCTCTTTCTGTCTCTACACTATCGGCTTTGCCTATGTTAATGAGAAACTATCAAGAAAAAAAAGAAGAAGAAGAAGAAGAAGAAGAAAGAAAACTTACCGAACAAATAATGCCTTAAGTGTATCTATACATGAAATATACGATGGAAGAAGTACTTTTTTTGTTTCACCACCACAAATTAAAAAGCAAAGACCTAAAAAACGATAAATTCTTTTTGTTATTATTTCTCTTGATTAAATTAGAATAATTTACCAAGTGAATTCGTTTTTGCCATATTTGTTGCAGGTTTTATAATAAATGGAAGGCTTGAACGATTACGTTGACCACGAATAAAACCTAATAAAATATAAAATTGAATTCTCAAATAAAGATATTTTTCATTCTTACCATTTGTTACATTTGTTGTTAATTCTTCATCAGTAGGATCAGTTGATGATGAACGTTGATGAGGTGAATTTGTTCGTGGCTATTATAAAAGAAACATAGATGTTATACTGATAATTAGTATATATGTTTTACCATCATTGGTGTCGATACAGCTGATGATGATGATGATGAAACATGTTGTCGAGGATATTTTTGTTTAAGTATGTCGATCAACATACGTTGCTGTTCATCGCCATTCTGTAAATTAATATAGATATAGATATAGATGTAACCAATAGCTAAGTAAGACTAATCAAACAAGCTCTCATAAAAAAAACGACAACGAGAGAGAGAGAGGTAGAGAGAGAAAAGGAAAAGAGAAAAGAAAATCTTTTTCTTATGCTTATTCACACACTCAAACAATCCGATTAATTTCTTTTTACTGCTACAAGATTATTATCGTTATAGATTCACATCAACCTCCCACCTATACATTGCCTTCAGACAATCATTCATACAATAAAGGATTCGGGTTGCATTTTCGAGTACTATGTCTATCTTCTCTCACTTACTCACTCGACTCATATGTCTGTTGAAGCCTCATCTCATAAGTTATATGTGTATTATGTTATGCAATAGATATATGTAGTAAACACACGCGAATCAATCATTCGACGAGGATGATTTCTTAATAGTCCTCTCTCTCTCTTTCTGGATATACATGTATGAATGTGTTCAAATTCTCTTCCCCTCTCTGTCTCTCTTTCTCGTTAGAGGCGCTGCCCGTTGGAGAGAAAAAAACGGCTTCATTCGGGTGACTGCCACCGATAAAATATAATGATAAAACCTTAGATAAATCGCGTGGAACAAAGAGAGGTACTTTGTTTTTTATGACTATTATTCATCACAAGATAGTTGCTATCAATCGGTGATGATGTTCATTTTCTATTGTTACTACAAATTATATTTAAATTTCTCTAGAGGTTAACACTTCTCACTCTGTTTTTTTACCTTCATCATATACATCAATATGAAAAATATTAACAACAATAATTTCCGACGATGAATTAGGATAGTTACTTCTGATGCTGTGACTGGCGCTTGTCGTTTACAACTTACACATCGTATGAACTCGCCGCCGCCTCACGTCTACATACTGCCCCTACTTATATTCTTTTTTTTCTTTTTCTTCTTTCTCTTCTTCTTACATTTATATTAGTTAGAAACGGACGACTCGCTCAACTAAATCTCGGTCAGACAAGACAATCATCTTTTCACAAAAAAAAATGATAATGCGGCAAAAAAAAAGAAAGAACGTGCAAACGTGCATCTAGATCAAGCTAAAGGAAAAAGAGACAAAATGGAGTGACAGACATCTTAATGATGATCAATTTCAAATTAACGAGCACTATTCGACACTTCATTTCTATCTTTTAGTATCAAAGAAAACATAGGAAAGGAAAAAAAGAGGAAAAGAAAAAAATCAACAGCTATATATGCTTCTCTAACACATTGAACAGTAACAAATAACGATAAAGAAAGAAGAGCGATCACAATGACAATGTATATGTATATACAATTGGCTGACCATGGCATCTACTAATGCCATATATATACACACACACACACACAATACAATACACGCGGCAGAGGTCGAAGCAACAAAGAATAATAGTAATAAAATAAAGGCGAGAGAACAAAAGATATATCGGGAAACTGAACAACGACAATAATCAAAGGAGTCAAAGCTTAGTACAAGAAAATAAATGGACGGTGTGTGCACACATCAGGCAAACAGCTAGTCGATGTTCGACCGTCCCCTCGAGTGTCTTTTATCTTAGTGGCTAACCAGCTAACTACAATTATAGAAATGAAGATAAATGTGTAGACCTATATACTATAAGAAAAATTCAAAAAGAAGAGAAAAAAAAAGAATAGACACATCCTTGTAAGGTATCCAATAATTAGAGCAGTATATTAAATAGAATACCGTCATTGAAAAATTGGGTTCTCTACCTTTTATAGTTCTTTATATAAAGGAAGAGCTTGCAATAAAAAAAAAGCGTTATCTATTTATTACTAACGACTAATGACTTATCCCCTGAGATTAACTACTAGAAAAGATTTCTCTTGAGTCTATTTTATCTCTTGAAAAAAAAAACTATTTTCATCCCGCTTGTCCTTTTCATTTAAATTAAAAAAAAAGATAAATATTATTTTGTAAATACTAAATAAATAAAAAAGCTTTTAATAATAATACCTTGGAACAATTTTTTTCTCGATCATTATTAACTTCAAGACATTCATCTTCTTTAACAGATTGTAATGGTACAAAATTTCCATTTGTTATTGTATTTAAACATTTACTATTATTATTATTATTATTATTATTATTATTCAAATTCTCTTTGACTTGTTGTCTTGATCGATCAATTATTGATGAATCAATATCATATGTTGATTTTGATTTGATATTATTTGTACCATTTTTTGTTTGCATTATTAATCCACATGATGATGATGCGTCAGCTGAACGTGTCATTATTGACGTTGCATCATTACGAAATGAGTTTGATGGTGTCGTTGATTGCGATGAAGAAGTTACGGTTGAAAATGATGACATTGATGAATTCGATGTCATATTCATATTTCGTGTTGCATTATTTGTTGGGCGTTTTTGTTGAAGTATAGGCATATAATGATTTGTCCCATTAACAAGTGTTGGCGGTGATACAGATGATGTTGGTGGTGGTTTAGTTTTTGGTGGAGTTTCAGCATAAATATTATTCCGTTCCATATCAGAATAATCTGGTGTTGTACGTTTTGTTGTTACTGGAATTAATGTTTGTTTAGATGAAACAATACATTTCATATTTTGACAAGATTTTGCTTGTTGACAAAGATCATTTCCATTTGACTTCGTTTTTCGATTATTTATATTGCTTGAATTTATAGGTGAATCTGTGACTAGAAATAGAAGAGAAGAAAGACAATTATTAGAATGAATGAATGATGTAAGAATGTTTGCGTGAGAAAATTGGGCATTTTATACAAATGAGTAACTATCATGAAAAGGAAACGAACCGGCCACTAAGATAATAACCTATATACTACTGACAAAGAAAATAGCATTCATTGCCATTTCCTTTTTCCTGATCGAGGCGACACATGCCTATCGTTCAAAGCGATAAGATCGAATCAAAAAGAAACACAGAGTTTCCCTATAGATTCGATTATCAGATAATATATAATATAGTTAGATTCATTAAATTATTTTCTCTTTAACGTAAAATAAAAAATCCTTTTAAATAACAATACATCTATTGAAATTTCAAGTACATAAATGTACATGTGATGGTAGTTTTTGGAAGAAACAGATGTTTCTATACAAACATAAACACTTGTCAAGGCTCTTAAATATATTTTAACTACTATAAATATCAAGTAAAAGCTTTAATATGAATCAATTAATCTATGTATCATTTTAGTTTGTTTTTCCATTGAAAAAAACTTGAAATCGAACTTATTGCTGTATCCGTGAAATTAAAACTATGAATAACATAGTTCTCCATGTCTGTCTATTATATATTTATTCTCAAATATATATATAACCTTCTCATATTGTATGCATTACTCTTTGAAGTTCGTTGTCATCGTACAAGAATAAAGGTCGATACTTGAAACTTTTCTTTTCACTTAACTGCTGTTACGTATGTATGTATGTCTATTTGAACAGCATGTTAATGAGTTACTAGTGTCCTATTCAAGGTGATAGAATATAGTCTATAAAATTAATTTTCTAAAAATCGGTTTATGACAATCTTCTCTTAAGATTTTATTCATTGAACTTTTATCATTATAAGTTGTTTGCATTTGTTTCTTTTCCTACTGAGACACAGAGAGAGAGATCTGTAAATATAAGAAGGGAAAAAAAAATAAAGAAGACATATATTTACGATACTACTAGCTACTGTTATGTACGAAACCATTGATATGAACTCCTAACAAACGTAATAAAGACGCAAAAAGAGGAGAAGAAAAAAAAATGTAAGAAGTAAAGAAAGAAGGATTGACTTTAGAATAAAATGATGAAGTAAACCTCTATTTGCTAAGCGCTGATATAGGTTCATCGTACATGAACCACTGAAATGTGATACCCACGCGTGTGTTTAAGTATATACGATGAGCTCTATAATAGTATTACATCATCGAATGAAATACAAAGAATAAAATGGAATTTAGTACACTTAAGAAAATAAATTTTACTTACTGTCATATGTCTGTTTGACTATCCAATGCCAAACATGATCATAAACTTTTTTTACGGAATCAATACTATGATTACTTGTTGTCATTTATTTCTATATAGTTTATTTCAAATAACAATAATTAATAAATTGAATATATATCTTTTCATGCTTATTATATTATAATGATTTTGAAATGTCTATCACGCATTTCACATTTCGTTTATAAATGCATCAAAATGTTCAAATTTCCATTTCTCTTTCTTTTCGCTCTTCTCCCTCTCTCTCTCTGCTCTTGTCATCGAACGAAAAAAATAATTTTTTAAAACGAGAAAAGAGAAAGACAACATTGACGACGACGACGGCGATGAACGACGATAACGATGCGAATTCTATATAGTAGATGATGGCAGACAAAGTGTTAAGAGAACAGGGCAGAGCATGAAGGGTGACGAATCTCATTCCCTCACCTAAATCAATCAATGTTGTATGTACGAGAATGTTGGACGCAAAAGAAAAAGATTATACGGACATTCGTGTCGCGTGATCATTGAAGATTTATTGGACAAGATTAAAGACATGAACAAAATGTATGTTCACAATCATCTGACCCTATATGCGTGTGTGCAGCAATCGCGATGAAAACTGCCGCAAGGTCATTTGTCTTGTCATACAAATGCCAATATGAGTTTTTTATTTTTGTTTCTTTTTAACTAAACATATCTATCTATAATAGATCTCTGTTTCAAATTATAAATGTTATCAATCATTTCTCTCTCCTTTTTAAAACTCAATAAAGGTGTTGATCAATTTCAATCACTTTTGCCTTCATTGATACTTATATGCACGTCAACGAAGCATTTCAAGTCAATTACTCAATAGATTGATCAATTTATTTTTTTCCTCTCTCTCTATACATTATAAGTATAATAACAATATTCATGATTTCTATCTTACATCTATACAATCAGGTGTTTTGATCTTATACTTGAGATCAAAAAATGTGAAAAGCTCACCTTGAAAATAAAAGTAATGGCATAATACTTCTCTTTTTAAATCTATGATATGACGCAGATGTCCATTACGATTATATATGTATGACTATATCGAAAGAAAAAATAGCACTTAGGATTGTCATCATCGTCATTGAAAATATGAAATAAAGCCGATGATGATGATGGCATTAATAAAAAGAAAACAGAAGGTATACTCTTATGATTAGAAGAGAAACAATTGAGTTCTCATTTTTTATTTTTATACATTCAAAATATAAATTAACGTAACAGAAGGTATTAGATAAGAAAATAAATAAAATTTTCTACCTGTTGATGTACATGTTAGTCGTCGACTTGGAACAAGATTATCCAGTGATCGAGCAATAGAAAATCGATCGGTCAATGCAGAGAACATGACTGAAGATGAAATGTAACCAAAAATACTTCACAATGATCACAACTATACTACACTTTATTTCTTATCTATTCTCTTCTCTGTCTTTGTTTGCATATATGTCTAACAGTTCAACTCACTTTTCACTCTCTTTCCTTACTTTCTTTCTCATTTCATTTTTGTCACACCTTTTCTCGTCTTTCTTTTCTTTGTCTCGATTATAATCAGTTAAAGTGGTCATGTTGTAGTCACTATACAACATAAACAGTTGAACTAGTTGATTTCGATGACCAGATGTATGTTTTGTCTTCTTACCCAGTTGTTACTCTTTGACTTTTTTTCCATACAGATTGTTAAACAAAAAACGTCATAACGTTTCTCTCACTGGAATTGTTAATAGTTCACAAGACATCGACAACGACCGATCTAATCATGTTCTGGTCTATCTGTCGCCTTTGCTATTGTTGCTGTCTTCGCGCTTCTCTTTTTTCTTTATTTTGTCACAGACATTTTTTTTTGCTTAAGAAATCGATTTATAAAAAGAATGAAAGAAAGAAAGAAAGATAGATAGATAGAAAGAAAGATAGATTGAACAAGAATGATAACAAAAGAGACAACTCCATGTATGATAAGCATCGTCGTTGTTGTAGTAGTCACTTGAACAACTGTTCATTTCTTTGCTTACAAATATGTATACATAGAGTGGGAGGGAAAATGTCCAACAAGTTAAGATTGAAATAGATGATGCGTTAGAATAAGATGGAGGAGAAAAACCTATCGATCATCATTATTATTATCGGTCATCGTCTCGTTTGTTATAGAAATATAGAGAAAAAAAAGAAAGATGCTTTGCAGCTGGCTTAGAATTGACAATTACTCATTATTCTTTAATGGAGTTCACACACATATCTATTGTATATATGATTTCCTATTTTCTATGCTTCAAAGACGAATTCAAACATCTTATTTCTTCAATATTTTTTTAGTATCCTATTAAATATTCTCTTGTTGTCAAATTAACGAACCGTAAGACTTAAAAGTCATTTATGCCAAAAACAATTTAATTTCTCATGTTTTTCTTTATCAATATAAAAACTGACAATTCAAACTACTGTCATTTGAGTAATGTAAATTTAATAAGATCGTTTATTTAAAATATGAATACATGTTTAATCAGTCAAAACTATTTGTCTATTATATTAGCAACATTAGAGTTGTTATAAATGTCAATTTTGAATAATTTATATCAAAAAAAGAAAAAAGAAAGATGTTCAAGGATGTTTTTTTTTCTTATATATATAAATAATATGTTCTATTGAATTATAAAGAAGATAATTATCATAAGGTTATAAGAGTAAAATAATAGAAGAAAAAAAAAGAATATCTTATTATTACCTTGTTTCATTCGTCGATGATGATGATTATAGGTAGATGAATTTCTTAAGACCCAAACATCGTTGTCGGCTGTAGTCGATTTTATCATCTGATCGACTTTCATTATTTACAATTTACTGATCAATGTTGTTTGCTTTTATATCTATTGAGTGAATCTAACTAATAAATGTGTCTCTGTCTATTTCACAGTGATCACTATATATTGAAATGTATTTGAAGCGAACATAACAAGATTCATACTAATAATCTAGATTTGAAATGCGTTACATAGAGATTATATTTTATGATACAAAAATTTCAAACGTCTATAATCGAAATCGTAAGAGTATAGAAATAGTAATAAAGAATTGGTCAAACGTGAGCAATACAAATATACATATGAATAGGGCGGAAACTAGCGATCTCCGCCTCTTAAACGTCCTAGATGTGTACGCTGTAGTAAAAGATGTAATTGAGAAATGATGATGTGGTAGAATAAGAGAGAAGGGGAAAAATCAGAATCCGTCTTTTTCTATCATCTTTCAATAATAACAAGCATTTGTCAACTCGTGCTTATTCACTTACTCACTCTATTTCCCCAATCGAATTAGATTCCGACAAAACAAGGTTCCGCATCTTTCCCTCTATTTCTATATATTACCAATATAGCTATCTACCGCGTCATTACCACAATCACACGCTGATATCTCAAGTTTCCTCATCCGATAGGGAAAATGATAGACACATAGAAAGAGAAAGCGATAGAAAAAAATCTGCTTGAATGAACTACACTAATATGATCCTGGTTTTTCCTTCCTCCTACATGTCCAATATTCATTTCTAGAACGGTATATACAATATAGTTGAAGATCGACCAAGCTCAACAAATGTAATAGAATTGTCTTGTGATGAAGGTCATCAGCTGTTAGAGAAACTATTAAAGAGAAGGCAGAGAAAAGAGAAGAGAGAAAAAAAATTCTACAATATAAACAGTAGCATCATACATGAACATGTGGTTGAACTAATTTGAACATGCACACACACACGCACATATATATATATTAGTATTGAATGATCAACGCGAGAGTAATAGGGTACGACGAAGAGAATGTGGACATCTGCCCAAGTCAATTATGGCTATCGAAGACTGGCATATATATATATATTCTTTCTGTTGTTCACTTGACCATACTATATATATATATACTGAATGAGAAATATCATTATGAGACTTCTTGTAAAAGCGGCGGTCACCCGCCGCCAAAGTAATTTGTCGCTCTACTGAAAATAGACGATAGTAGTATTAGTAGTAGTAGTAGCAGTGATGGCGGCGGCGGCAGCTCTCATTGTTTCAACATGAAGTGTCACCAAACTGAGCAAAAGAAGAAAAAGAAAGAGAGAGAGAGAAGAAAGATTAAGAGAGACTACAATATATAACATGCAAACAGTTGGTTGAGCGCCCCCTAAGTGTTTGAAAGTTCTATTACACATACATAAACGAATGTCTATAGACGTGTGTTAGTAATGACACGCACACCGAGTCCGGTGACAAACACACCCACATATACATTTATATATTCAATAGTAAGATCAAATAATAATAAGAATGGAGAATATGTGATGACCGTCATATAAGAATTCTTCAAGTAAAGAGAACAAATATACAACAACACAATTCGAGGTCAATCGATGATCAACGCAAAACATAGTAGTGATCTTATTATAAAAACTCGATCTCGGTCTATTTGCCTTCAGTATATAAGATTAACATTTTTCCATCTCGTCAAAAAAGACAAATATATTTAGTACACTTCAATAATGGGATAATCAAGGAGAAAAAAAAATCTTCTTTCATCATGGTTGAAGGAAGAAACATAACTATTATAAGACTACGATTACATTTCTATTAATTTCAATTGACACATCGATAAATATATTCTTTAATTATTCCATATATAAAAATTTATTAACTTGCGTGACTATCCTTTCTTTTTTAATATTCACTTTATTAGATAATAAAAAACAAGAATAGCCTAAAATCAGTATGTATAATTGAATGTTTGCCTTCACATTCTCTTATATTCTATAAGTTTTATTGTGCAACAATCTACATATATTCTAATAGTAAACTTCTATTATTGTATATATATATAAACTATTACTTACGGATAGATGAAGTTTGAAGTTGTTTTGATATTTTTGAATCAGTATGACCCATATTTTTTGGAATGTATTATTTAATTTATAAGATTTGAATAGATAAAAAATATTAAACAGTAATATATATATATGCGTTGTTGATCACTCGAAAGTAACGCTTTGTGTCTATGTTAATCTAGAATATAAAAAAACTGTAATGATGTTCACTAACTCATCTTCATACAACAAATTTGTAAACAAAAGCCACAATCAATAATGACGTGCTTGATCCTCCGATTACAAGAACAACACGTACGTATACAAATGTACAAAGCAACTGTATAATAATAAAGAAGTCTTTAATCGATTTGTTTGTGTTTGATAGTCGCAAGATGAAAGTAAATCAAAATAAAAGGAGACCACTACTAGTGATGATAACACTTGATCAATATCTGCAAGGTTTTTCACTAATATATCTTACTTATTTACTTTCAATGATGATGATGATGACGACGAAAGGGAAAAGGACAAAGAAAAATACAAGAGAAAAAGATAAATAGTCGTAAATTTGTGAGAAGAAAAAAAAACAGGAAGAAAACGAAAGTCGTGAAACAGATGTGTATCATCGATCATATAGAAAATGTAAACGGATGAGCTAAAGAAGACATCGCATTGATTGTGTTTTGTTAGCATTTCAATTTTGATTTGTTTAAGAAGAAGAAGAAGATGAGGAGGCGGAGAAGAATTATTCGCATTTAAGAATAGGAAATAATCAAGCTAATAAGATAAAATAGATGTATGATTCTCAAAATACAAGTCAGAGAGTATGTCATTAGTATGACCTCTGTCTGTCTAGTTGACCGTTGTCTGGAACAAAGAGTAATACTTTAAATAAATTGGAAATGAATCTTTGTTATATATATTATATAACGAAACAAACACTCAATAGGAAAAATATGTAAATGAAGTTCAGTCTCTCTTTATATTTTCATCGAAGTCGAGCTATATATATTAATAATCATTAACATATAATAGAAATTTTCTTACCAACAAAATAAATACAACTAGTAATCGTCTAATACTTTTGTAAAGTATATATTTTTTTCGTAGATTTTACTTCATATCTTGAGTAGTTGTCACTTAAATAAACTGCTGCGTTATGAGAACATATACTTACCTTAGACTTTCTGTCACATTCATCGATCCATATATAAATACACAATGACAAACCGTAATTTTTCTTAGTGTTTCGATTGTATGTTTACAGTTGACCCGTAATTGAATAGATTCTTTTCAGTCGTTTTCATCAGGTATACGTCCGTTTTCTTTTTCTCTCGTTTTTCTTGTTTCTTTGTATCCTAATGGTCGTGCTTGATAGGTCTATTTGATTTTACTACTACTGGTGCCTCCTCCTCTTCATCGGCTCAAAACTGGTAATACGATGATCATTTGCACGGTTATTTAATCGAGCGCACAGCTTGATTATATGTATGGTTATGTGCCAATATACATATATATATATATATACATAAAGAAGCGAATGACAAAGACAAACAACTCAATGGTTTGTGACGCGACTACTGTTCATAATTTTTTCAAGTCTCTTCTTCTCGTCTTACTGACAAAGAAACAAAGAGATGAGTTTTTTGTTTCTCGCAAGTATTATAATATTATATATTTGTTTTGCTCATGATACTTGAACTGAATTTAATTTAAGCAACCTATGTACACTTACATTAGTAATTTGATTTATCTATTGAAGTATGCAAGTAGTTGTCTATATCGTGACAATAAAACAAAAGGAGGAGAAGCAAAGAATAATCTTCATCATAGTGACATCATGTACATGATAGTAAACATAGACAAGAAAAATTATTGTAATGAAAGCAACTAATATGACTTTTTCTATCAATTTTTCTTCTTCTTCTTCTTCTATCTTGCTTTATATCTCTTATTGTATCTCTTCATATATATAAATATATACATTGATCCATCTATCTTGTTCTATGTTGATGTTTTATATGTGTGCGTGTGTATATATAAAAAGTGGGATTCGATTGAACAGGCGACAAGAAGAAAAAATATCAATCACTATGGATAGATATGTAGATAGATAGATGAATGAATAAAGAAGAAGAAGAAGAAGAAATTAAAGATTGCTCAATCAATCGGATGCGGCACGCGCAAAATGAATAACTAATTTTAATAGGAAATGCTACTACTATTATGGACTTATAGGAGAAGCGTGCTTTGAGGTTAAGGTATTACATAAGAAATATTGTGACTAGTTACAAGTGTTCAGGAAACATAATTTTTTTTTCTTGAATATCTACATGTTGTTGGATATCCGGTCACGTCTTTGTATATATCTATATCTATGTGTTAGTACATGGGAGGAATAAGAAATGTATATTATTTGTTCAAAAGATTTTTATTCATTGTTGATCCATAGAAAATCTATATTTTTGTTTTTCTTTCATCAATTAATATTCTTTCAACGTTCTACAATGAGTGTTTATTAATAAATTTGGTATCCTATTGTGAATAATCACAGCAAGAAAGCAAGCTGTATGATAAATCTTCCAAAACATAAACCCTATGAAAAAACCATATAATCTTACTTTTTACTATTAAATTGATTGATTCGCAAATAATTTCTTTTCTTCTTCTAAGGTCTCATGATAGTTGATGCACATTGTCTATATACCAAGTACAATTTAGATAAATGTTTTTTTATGCAAGAGAATTCATGTCTCTCGATGAATAATCAAGTAACTAATGGTCTATATATTGTTTCGAGGTCAGTGATAATAACCGATAGCAACACATGAAAAAGGAAAACATCAGAAGCAAGAATTGTTCTCAGAGTTCATCTTCACATTCAATGAACAGAAGAGCATATCCTCTTCTGATTGAACACTTAATCATGACTACATCTGCTTTGACAAAAAAAATTGTAGTTGACAATTGCCTATAATAATAATTCAATATGTCCTATTCCATCGAGTATATCTTCAAAAATAAATTTAATTTATATTTAAAATTAAATTATTGATTATACTATCTTCAAACATCTATTTTTTATGATTGCTGAACAAAGTAAGGTATGTATATTAATAGACAAAGAAAGAAAGAAGGAATGCATATTAATTAAGCAAATGTGCCTCTTATATATTGAACATTTTGAAACATGTGGTTGATACTATAACGAATTCTTTCATTAATGAGTTTTTTTCTCTTTAGACCCGCGTTTACATTCTATTATTTAATCTGAACAATTCAGTTATGTCTTCATCAACATCTACTATAAACAATAATCGTCCTATTGAATATACAATAACATGTTCTGATGCTACAGGTCAACAAGAAAAATTTATCTTTCATCAACATACAGCACCAGTCTCCATTTGTCAACAATTTAATCCATCATCATTGAATCAAACAAAAATACAAGTAGTATCATTGATGTCAGGTCTTGTCAAAGCACATACCAAAGAAGTATTACAAGCTCGAACATGGTATTGTGTTGAATGTAATCAACCAGCTACTACAATTATACATAATCCAATGTCTTATCTTCATTTATCAAAACCACAAGTTATCGATCTCGCATCACCATGTTGTGCAAGTAAAATATGTGATAAAAGTATTCAAGCACATTTTGCTGAAATAATGTCTGAAGTTGGTGTACCAAATGGATTCCCATAATATTTACATTATAGAAAAACAAAAATAACTTTCTAGGATCATTTGTTTTGTTTTGTTTATTACTTAGACTTAATAAAGATTAGTTGAAACATTTTTTTGTTTTTGATTGGATCCAAAAGAGAAAATTTGTATGCGTAATTGATGACTAAATAACAAAAGTGTGAAAAATCTTTTTATAAAATGATCACACATTTTCAATGTCATGCCTGATTGCATTAGACAACTATTTTTAATATATATATAGTCAAAACAAAAAAGAACCTGCAGGCAAATATTCTTTGTTCAAATGGAAGGTAATAATATATCATTAAATAAAACTTTAAACAATGAAGAATCATCAACTGGTTCAATTATTCTTGTTCTATCATCTGCTGTTTTAATTTCATGTTTATGCAAAATTATCTTTATTAAATTTCTTCATCATAGAATAAATCTTTCATTTTATATAGTTGTTTTACTTTTGGGTTTTCTTATTGGTACTATCGCTACTCAAATAAAAGGTCGTTTTAGTGAAGATGATTTTCTACGAGGTGAACTTCATTTAAGTAAAATAAGTCCAAAATTAATTTATTATATTTTTTTACCAATAATTATTTTTGATGCATCTTTCAATGCACATTTTCATATTGTTAAACAACAATTAATTACAACTATTCTAATCGCTGGACCAGGTGTTCTTCTTTCAACAGTGTTCATAGCTTTATTTGTTGTATATCTATTTCCATCCGATTATCAATGGTCATGGATTAAAGGTCTTTTATTTGGTAGTATATTAAGTACAACAGATCCAGTCACAATTATTACAATGTTAAGAGATTATGGAGCCAGTGATTCATTATCATCATTAATTGATTCGGAATCATTAGTAAATGACGGACTGGTATTTATGCTTTTTTCAGTTTTTACTCGTATTGCTGTTGGTACTTCAATTACAGCTGTACAAATCAGTAGTGATATTATCAGATATGGGCTAGGTGGTCCATTATTTGGATTATGTTGTGGTTTTATATGTGTATTTGTATTAAATCGTATTAATAATGAATTAAAAATTGAAATTACAATTACATTTAGTATTACATATCTTGTTTTCTATATAGCAGATGCTGAACTTGGTGTTTCAGCTGTTCTTGCTCTTATGTTTATGGGTTTGTATATGGCTAAACATAAATATTGTATAAGTAGTAATGTTCAATTATCACTCGTTGGTGCATGGCAAATAATTATATTTATTGTAAATATTCTTACATTTACTCTTAGTGGTTTAATTTTAGCACATTCATTTGTTGGTATAGAAAATACTTTGACTAGTAGAGATGTAGGAATATCTTTAGTACTTTATTTATTAATTCATGTCAATCGAGCATTAACAGTAGGTGTATTATATCCAGTAATTACATGGAGTGGTATACATTTAAATCGAAAAGAATGTGTTATTTTTGCATGGAGTGGTGTACGTGGTCGACAAGCTTTAATTCTTGCTCTTTTAGTCTATTTAGATTCTGATATTGATCGTGCAACAAGTGAACGTTTTCTTTTTCATATTTCAATGATTGTAATGTTAACATTAGTTATTAATGGAACAAGTAGTAAATTCTTAGTCAAAATGCTGGGTCTTCATAAAGGAACACCCGAAAGTCAAATTGTACGTTTACAAGCATTAAAACATATGCAAGTTCAAACAGGAAGACAAATTAAAAAAATGAAAGATGATATTAATTTTGCTCATGTTAATTGGAAAGTTCTCAATGATTATTTACCAGAAATATTACTTGATGAAAATGATACAAGTGCTCAACAACAAACATCATATGATCGTTTATCAGCATCTATTTCAACATCATCAAATAGTATTTTTCAATATGATTTAGGTTTTATATCTAAAGATCGATATTTAATAGGACCATTTATGGAACCACGAAGTACATTAGATTTAAATTCTGATTGTTATCGAACAAATATGCGAAATGAAATTGTTCAAAGATTTTTAACAGCTGTGGCGGTTGATTATGAAAAACAATGGTATCTCGGTATGATTCGACGAAGAACACTTAAAATACTTATTGAAACAGTTGAACAAGCAAAAACAAAACTATCACTTAAACGACATTGGCAACTTCTTGTCGATCATTTTCGAATGCCTCTATGGTTAGAATGTCTTGTTAAATTTGATAAAATTAAATGTTTAAATCAACTAGCAGAAAAATTATTAATTGATCATCTCATACTTACGATTGAATTAGCATTAGGTATGTTCATTATTGATACATTGAAAGATTCCTAGAATATTTTTTTAGCATTTCATTCTGCTCAATCACGTATGGAAACAATGCTTCTTAAAATTCCTGAATTTGCTAATATTGATAATCATATTATTAGTCATGTACTTAATGATGCAAAAAAATTACAAATACGTGCATCACTTGTATTACAAGATCTACAATATTCATATAAAAAATGTTGGACAATTGAAATGACTAAACGTTGTGCTCAAATGCTTTTAAAATATGAATCTGTAGCTATTGTTCAATTATATGAAACAGGAATGTTAAATGAAAATGAATATACACATATACTTCAGCTTATACAAAAGAAACTTTTTCATTTAGAATATAGTCATATAATGAGTATACCAAAGATTGATTTACATGTTGAACAAGATAATCAATTTAATGATCTTTCATTATTTTCGAATTTATCTGAACAGGAAAAAAATCAATTTAAAGATTTATTAAAATCACGACGAAAATGGTTTCAACCTGGTGAAATTCTTTTACGACAAGGTTATATTATATCAGAAGCCTATTTAATTGTTCGTGGTATTGTTGAATGTTCAGAAGATATTTTAACATGTTATAGATCAGGTCATATTATTGGTATTGATTCATTATTTGATAAAAGTTCATCACCATCAAATCGAACATATCGAGCTGAGAGTAGTATTGTTGAAACTTATGCAATTGATCAATCTTTACTTGAAATGTTTTTATCAAATATACATATGATTCGATTGATCTATAATGAAATAGCTCTTCATATGCTTATTAATATGTATCAACAACCAATACATTTATTAAATTATGCACAAATTAAAGTTCTTCTAGATGAACATGCTAGTTTCTATCGAAATGAATCTATTCATGATCTATTTACAATTCAACTGAAACGAAATGAACGACTTTTTATTCTCATTGGTACTATGCAAAGAGAAGATGATGATTATTTTCTAGATGGTCCTCAATTAGTCACTGTGAATCAATCGACGTCATTTCATTGTACTGTAAATCAATTAGTTGTAGCATATACATGGACATTAGATGATGAACAGGAATGTTTACAAATAGTACGATCATTTACAACTAGTTTTCGTCTATCTGATTCAGCAATTGTTTATCCATCATTTTCAGATTATCCTGCAGATTTTCTTCCGCAAAATCATTCCTTAATGCAATTTGCACGATCTGCTGCACATACAAGTAATATTCAATTGATTCCTATGCAAACAATGGATCGATATTATGAAAGAATATAATATCAGATAGTGACATCTTTTTTAATGGAATTGATTTTAATTTTCGTTGAAATAAAGTGAAATTTCGATTCGTTCAAATCCGTATTTTATAAGAAATAAATTATGGATGTTCGACCGTTGTCTGGTGTTCAACGATCTATCGATTCTTTTGAACATATAATTAAACTAAATGCGCGCTTAAATCATTCTTCTTTTTAGATTACATACATTGTTTTCTGAACAAAAAATTTTATCTAATATATATATATCCGTATGAAATAATGCCCAAACGTGGCTCTTCAACGTCAGGTACAGTTGCAGCTGTACCACGTAAAAAACAAAAAAATACTCAATCAACAAATGGTCATGATACTGAAGAACAAGATGAAAATATACCACCAAATTCTACCTTTGAATCATCACAATTATTTAAAGAAACTCCTGATTTACATAAAAATGCCGGCACTATTCTTAGAATTAGTGTAAAAAATTTTATGTGTCATACGTTTCTTGAATTTGATTTCAATGAAAATTTAAATATGGTTATTGGCAATAATGGCAGTAAGTATCTTAATGTTTTATTCATTGAAATAATATTTATTCTTAGGTGGAAAATCTGCAATTATGAATGCAATTACACTTACATTAGGTGGTCGTGCTACAAGTACAAGTCGTTGTTCTAATATTGGTCGTTTTATTCAACATGGTAAAAGGTAAAAATTCTTTTTTTCTTTTATTGGCAATTTCAATTTTTGCTTAATAGTAATGCCGAAATATCTGTTGTATTGTGCAATCAAGGTCTCGAAGCAATTGATATTGAACGTTTTGGACGAACAATTACAATTATACGTAAAATAACAATCAAAGGTAGCAGTAATTATTTGATTAAAAATGAATATGGTTAGTTATTAATCTATTTACTTTATAATATAAAAATATGTATTTAATTTTCCGAAATAGGTAAAACAGTCTCGGAAAGAAAAGATACAATTGATATCATAGTTGCACATTTTAATATTCAAGTTGATAATCCAATGTGTATGCTTAACCAAGATATAGCAAAGAATTTTTTAAATACAAAAAGTACCAAAGAAAAATATAATGTAAGATTTATTTTTTTATTAACATTCGCGATTAATTTCAATGATTTAGTTTTTTCTCAAAGCAACACAATTACAAAAAATGGTTGAAGATCTTGAACAAAATACAATTGAAGTTCGTAATTCGAAAGGATTACTTATTGATCATATTAAAGTAGAAAACAAATTTCTGTTTATTTTTTAATATTAAATTTAAATTGAAATAGAAAAAAAAAGAAATTCAAGCCCAACAAGAAGATCTTCAAGCACAATTAAAATTTGCTGAATCAGTACGTAATGCAAAATCAGATGCTAATAATCTTCAAGGACAACTTGAATGGGCTGAAGTATTTAATCTTGAAAAATCATTGGCCGAGACTGAACAAAAACTTCTTGATAATCGATATGCTGTTGAAGAATATATGAAAAAACGTGATGCATTAATCGTATGTTGTTCATTTTTATTAGGTTTTTTTCTAAATTCAATTTATGTGTATAGGAAGATATTAAAAATGAAAAAACTAAACGTGATGAATTACTTCGTAAAGCACAAGAAGTTGCAAATAATGCAATTGAAGAAAAACGTATTCATGATGATCTTGAACGACGAATGAAATTATTTAATAAAGAACGAAGAGATTTATTAAATGAAGTAAATAAATCTGAAAAAGAACTTCAAATACAAATTGAATTAAAGAAAAAACTTCAAAATAAAATTGATGAAATGCGTCGTAAAGCAACAGGTAATAATGATTATGATCGAGTTCGTCAACGTATGGAAGAATTACAAATTTCAATTGCTGAACAACGACAAATATTATCAATGAAAGAAAATGAACAAGTTAATTTTCGACAATTATATGATGATGAACGTCAAATTCAATTTAATGATCAAGCAGCTGTTAAACAACATGAAGATTCATTACGTAAACGACGTGGACACATTCAACATCTTAAAGCAGCGAAAGAAGATCGTGTTACAATTTATGGACGTTATACACTTGCAATTCTGAAAGAAATTGAAAAACAAGCTCATAGATTTAAACAAATGCCTATTGGTCCCGTTGGTAAACATATTCGTCTTATTGATCGAAAATGGGCGATTGCTATTGAACAAGCGATTGGAAATATAATTCCAAGTTATCTTTGTTCATGTCGTGAAGATGAAAGAGTTTTTCTTGAAATACTTACACGTTGTGTACCAGCACAAGATATGGATTATCGACCAAGTGTTACTGGTAAATAATATTTTCTATATTTTCATCTTATCATATAATGTTTTAATAGTGATGAAATTTCAATCAAAAATTTATCAACAACTTCGAGTAAATCATTTTTTTGTTTATGTTTTCAAATTAATTAAATTTAAATATTTTAGTTACCACCATCAAGTTTTACAACGATTTTATCCATGCTTGATATTGATAATCCAACAGTTGCATGTTTTTTAATTGATCAAGGACGTGTTGAACAAAGAATTTTAATGGATAATTATGAAACAGCTCGTCGTATTATGGAAAGAAGTTCACCACCCAATTGTATAGCTGTATGTTTTTTGATTGAGTTTTATCTGTCCGTAATTATTTTCTTTCGCAGGCATATCTTCCAAATGGTACTGAAATGCAAAATTTAAATGTATTTCGTTGTTATACATGTAAAGCTCAAAGTGCACGCTATTTTGTTGAAGATCTTGCTGAACAAATAATGTATATTTGAATATAAATATATTTCTTTTTGAATTTTTCAATTGAATATTTTAGTCGTGCAGAAAAAGATTGTCATGCTATTGAACGAGAGATTCAAGAAGCGAAATTAAAATCAAATGAAACACAAAAACGAGTTGGTCAACATCAACAAACAGTAACTTCATTAGAAACAACAATAAATGAAATAAAATTAAAAATTGGTCGATTAGGAAAAGTAATAAAATGAAATTCTTTTTGTAAAGAAAAACAATAAAAATTCATTTATTTTTTAAGGAACTTCGAGAATTACAATCAATTGAAGCGCCCAATAATTCTAATATAGATGATTGTGAAAATGATTTATCTGAATATGATACTCGTATTGAAACATTAAAAGAACGTATAAAAGAACAAAAATCTAAAAGTGAAGTTGAATCACCAGAATATCGACAGGTGTTAGATGATTTAGCTCAAGCACGACAACGTGTTATGGAAAAACGTGAAGAAGCTGAACAATGTAAAACAACACTTCAATCGTGTGATGCTTTAAAAGAAAATGGCCAACGAGCAATCAATGAATTACAAAAAGGTCTTGATGATAATCAAAGAAAACTTGATCAACAAGAAGCAACAAAAACATTTGTTGAAAAAAGACTTGAAAAACAACTTGAAAATGCACAAAATTTAGTTCAACAACGTCCAGATGAAGAAATTGATACGAAAACGGTTCGACGAAATTTGGATGCTCTTCTAAAATTTATTGAAACAAATAAGAATGTGTAAGAATATTTTTACTTACATAAAAATAAATATTTATTTCTTTTGTTTATTTAGTACACATGATTTACAAAAAATTGAACAACGTGTCGAACAAGTTACTCAAGAATTAAATGTATTTTGTCGTATTGTTGATAAACAAGAAAAACTTATTCATGTATGAAATTTTATTTTTTAAAAATTTAAATTTTTGTTTTTTTGTTAAATAGAAATTATTTAAAGCAGCACGTCATCGTGGTCAACAATATAAAAATCTTTTGGAATCGACAGCGAAATTAACTAGTAGTTGTTTTACTTCATTTCTTGAATCAAGAAATTATACAGGCGAAGCTATTTTCGATCATCAAGAAAGAACTCTTTCACTTGAAATTACACCACGTGGAGATGAAGTACATAAAGATACACGATCATTATCAGGTGGTGAACGTTCATTCTCAACAGTTTGCTTTATGCTTGCTCTTTGGGAAGTTGTTGAAATGCCATTACGTTGTCTTGATGAATTTGATGTTTTCATGGTAATTATTACGAATTATTGTTATTTTAATAATTTATGCTCTTAGGATCATGTAACACGTCGAACTGCAATGAATCTTGTTCTTGAGGTGGCTCGTGAAAAGAAAAAACAATATATATTTTTAACACCACAAGATTTAAGGTAGAGATCTTTTTTTTACAATGAAATGAAATGAATTCTATTCAATTGTTTTTTAGTTTTCTTAAAATAACTCCCGATATGCGTATTCTACGAATGCCTCAACCAAAACGAACATTAGTGCAAATAAATAATGAAAATGATTCCGATTAAATATATTTTCTTTTTTTTTTTTATTCAGTATCTCTCTTAAATTGAAAACCTTCAAGAAGGAAACAGTAATAATAACATTAATCTCATCATTTATTTCTTGTATATATTCTAATTAAATCAAATATTTTATTCTTCTACTCATATTAAATATGAAAAAAAAACCATTTATCTATTAAGTTTTTTTTCTTTCTTTCTTTTTCATTTGTTTTCTATTTGTTAAATAATGATGATGCATTCCTTCTTCTTTATGTTGATAGTCATTAACCTTTATTCTTTTGTTCAGATATTATATATATATATGTGTATACAGATCTTTATTTTCTATTCAAACATTCAAATATATAGATATAGAATCTGATTATTATTTTTTGTTT
>CAJNOI010000268.1:17085-43520 GCA_905250115.1 Adineta steineri
ATATGTTCCCGTACGGTCCACAAGTCGGATCGAATGTCCTGGGGAGTCCAATTAGAATTGGCTCTACTTGTTCAATAGCAACACGATCGGTTCTATTTGATGGAGTTGATATGCAAAATAATATTATTGTTCAACCCATGTCATCAGTCACTGGCTTCGTCGCATCTGGAACGATTGTCGATGGTGAAGAACACAAATCTCTTCCTTCAGACATGTCTACTATGCATAGTAACAAATCATTATCGATATGACATAAGATCTACCAAATTATTGTAATCATCTCGATAATCTGTATTCATTGTACACTTTTGATCATAGTATATAAAGTTTATTCAGTTAGACAAATACCACTACTAATCAGTATTGCTTTGTGTTGGACTTCATGGTCAATTACTGGCTGTTTTATCTAGCTTCTTCTATTGAAATTTATAGTAGGACCTTGTACTGCTGGTGAAATATATCCAATAGCATCTAGGCTATATTTACAAAAAATATGGCTTCGCCAATTAATTGTATTTAGTTTTCATCATGCTTAGCTATTACCGACTAGCTACCATTATCTTTATCCTTATATTCTTCGTTGGTTGGGTGCTTATATCGAAGAGAATGTCAAACTCGCTGAGATAGACTCTTTTCTATCCTGTCCAACAATCTATTAAAACTCAGAATGGGTGTTACTACTTTTGGTGGAGTCTTAATAGTTCCTACTGAGTTGACACTCTCAGGTGATCATCGTGTAGATTGGATAACAATCGGATCTCATACAAACCTTGCCAATGGATGTTCAATCTTGCCTGGTAGTTGCCTTGCATCCGAGACAATGATTGGCAATTTAACACGTATCTCACGAGAGACAAAAAGTAAATATGGAGAAGTTTTTATGGGTATTCCAGCTCGTACAATGCCATTTCAAATGCCTCCCAGGCCAGAAATACAAGATCAGATTGAAACCCTACCATTTTGGCATACATGTTCGTCTCATTATGTCAGTAAATGTCTTTTATTAAGCATTTATTCGTTTGGTGGTCTTGTTGGTGGATCAATCATTCATGCAATGCTTGTCTATGGCCTCTATCGATGTCGTTCATATATACGCCACCAAATTCTACAACAAATAATAGAAAGACTACGCCAAGATCATGAACAATTTATTTGTCCATTTCTTGGTAATACACAATGGCTCATTCGACTATTTCGAGTAGGTGGTGCTCATATTGGTAAGAATAGTATAGTGGCTGATATATCCTGTCTTACTGATTTTTATTTAATCACTATTGGAGATGATACTCGACTTAATGTGCGTAGTCAGATACTGGTAATACATAAGTATTTTGTTATTTATTTTCACATAAAATTGTTTTTCTGAATCTTTTCAGTGTCACAGTTTCGAACAACGTATTTTGAAACAAGCTCCTGTATCAATCGGTAATTCATGTATACTGATGACCAGCTCAATTGTAATGGCAGGCTGCAAACTAATGGGTAACAATCGTCTTTATCCCTTGACATTAATAATGAAAAATGATCAATTACCACTGAATACTCACTGGAAAGGGCTTCCTGCACGTAAGTCACTCAGACAGATGATCTGCTCTTATGTGAGACTTCCTAGATATTGTCTACTCATTATTAATATTCATTTTTTATATCCTTACCATGTCTTTTTAGTGAGATATACTGTTCTTAAAAATGAGCATACAATAGTTTCGATATAAGAAGCTAAATTGAGTATAACATTTCGTAGGTCTTCTGCTAGCAAGCTATAATAAAAATCATTTTTTTCATTGGCACTAGATTATTTTCTAAACTATTTCATTGACCATAATATATGATATACTATATACGGAATCTGTTTTTTATCGTATTCTTTTGTTAACATGGAATTCAGTTAAATCTCTTTGTCAGTTTTAACTTATAATTATTTATCAGCGTCTTATACTAATATTAGATCACTTTAAAACTATCATTTCATATTAGTAAATATATGATTCGAAGATACGATAAAGTGCCGGATTCGTGATGTTTTAAACTCTAGTTAAATTGACTAGTTTTCTAATTAATCTGGAAACTTAAAAAAGTACACATCAAAGATCTTTATAAGATTGCATATTCATACTAATCTTACACTTTTTTATGTTTATCATACGTTTTCTAATATATGTACTCTGATATCTTATCTTTTAAAAGTTTTATTATATTAAATCTCTCTCTTCTAGAATCTTGCACAATAAAAGCAAGATTATCTCGATTAACAATAGCTCATAACGATCCAGTAAAATATCAGCAAGGATACGAGACCATTAACAAATTGTTTCTCTGGTACGAACGCATTGCAAGCGTCTATACGCGTGTAAACGAATCACAATTTATGAATTATGGCTATGCAGATATGGATGAATATATTGATGATCATACTGGCTATTATTCAAGAAAGCTTTATGAACAGGTATGTAGAAAAGAATACAAGACTTGTTTTTAGTGTCCCTTTTTTGTCCTATCTCGCATCCACTATCAATAGAGATTGTCATTGTTCTTGATCTATAGGGAATTTGTATGGATATGAATATAAGATTGTTTTTTTAAATGCTATACACTCTACGTTTGCAAAGAAAATCATCCAAATCAACTTATTTACATATAATCGAGTTAATATACAAAAAAAAATCGAAAATTTCGTGACTTTCTCTATGTACAAGTCATGATTGAAATATTTTGTTTTATTTTCTAGGTTCTTGCAAATGTAACATTAACAGATAAGAATGTCCTTGAAATCAATTGTGATAGAGGTGCTGGTGCTGCATGGTGTGTTCATACTCATGCACCTCACTCTTACATTGGAATAGATCCTTCTCAAGATGTCATTAACTTATGTCAACGACTTTATGCGACAATTTCTCGACTTTCATTCGTAGTGGCTAATGCAGCAAAACATTTACCGTTTGAAAATGAGTCAATTGATATTATTTTTTGTATTCAAGCAACACATGCTTTCGACGAACCAGTAGCAATCACACAGTTTGCCAATGAAGTCACTCGTGTACTTCGTCCAAATGGATATCTTCTATGGTGTGATTTTTGTTACATGAATTGATCAGGTACATCACTTTATGATCTGATAGCAAGTGATGAATTAATTATTGAAGAAAAGATTAATATTACAAAAAATGTTCTTTATGAACTTGACATTCAAAGTAAATCTCGTACTGATTTCATTCAACGTTGTATTCAATCTGAAAAACAAGAATATTTTCGTCTGTTTGCTGGATTACCTGGTATTCAAATTTGTGAAGATATGAGCCAAGGACGTTTAGAATATTGGCGAGTTGTATTTCGAAAGAAGACAATAACAACAGATATGTCTGTCATCTGAAATCTAATTTTAACTTAACAGTACAAACACTTTCTTTTTTCATTTAACTATACGTTTTATTTTTATCCTCAACTAACAATATTATATTATTCTACTTCATACTCATATGTCATTATTATTTCTTAACTAATAAATTATCTTTATAACCATGAATCTCTATTTATTTCATCACATTGAATAAGATGAAGTTTTAAGAAAGACTGGGTATGGTTGGATATGGACGGGTATGAATGTCTATTCTCGTCTTGTATCCACACCTACACGCTGAATATAAAAAAACGTTTTCCTATGATTGTCTAGTTATTCACTGTTTCAGAAATTATTGCTCAAAAACTTTTTGAAGATGGTATCAGGTATTCAATACTGAAAAATCTGTTTTCTTCCTGTTGTGAAGATTGGTATTGCACGATATTCTATTTGTCTTAATCTTTGTAAAATAAAATAATGAAAATATTTTTATAATATGTAAATATTTATGTATTTATTGAGTTATCTTGAGCAAATGTTCGAGCTATAAGTAACTGAAAAAGTATTGCGACTTGTTTACGTAACGGGGAACTTCGCCGATCAAGTTTTGAAAAAATTTTCTTTCGAGTTGAACAGATTTGAACAAGCTACAAGAGGCAGTTTTTAACGCTGGTTACGAACCTGATATTTATTTTGTAAAAATTCAGCTTTTCTCATCAAAAACCGGGTTTTAATCTTAAAAAAAATCGCATTTCGAATTTTCCAATCAAGAAAGTTTTCCAAAATGTCGAGAGACGTACCATTTAATGCAGAATTTCATTTTCTACAAAATCGCTTATTTAGTTTTGGCAGCTAGGACCAACTTTAGCCACTTATACAATTCTCAACTTACTATTCAGTTTTTGAGGTCCCATATCAATGGATCAATCTGATTCTTTCGTAGAACGCTTATTTACACAATAAAGACTAATTATTACAAAAATCAGATCATTCTGGCGATGTTAACTAACTCAAAAATGGTTGACAAAAACTGTATAACAGCGTTACGGTTATTTTTTGCATTTTTCACAAAAATAAAAATAGCTAAAAGAAAACTTTCTTGTCTTTAGAAAGCTTGTTCAAAACTGTGCAAAAATGGCTTTAAGAGTATTTTATTTGAACAACATGTGTCGCAATAAATTAGAGTTTTCTCAGTGGTAATGAAGAAAAAAGGTCGGGTGTGGATGTTCACTTCGTTATCAATCATACTCACACCCTCGATACAGTTAGTATAGGGAAATTGTTTATTTCTATATTAGAATAAAAACAAATTCTATATCTATTTTTAATAAATAATTGCATGTGAACATATAAATGAATTGATTTAATTCAACTATATACACACTCAATAACATTAATAATATACATTGATTGCTTTTTTGTTACCTTAGATTTCTATTCTCAAATTGATTTGTCAACTTTAATAGAATTAGAGAATATTCTATAAAATATCTTTGACAGAAATTCTATTCTGATGCACTTTAGAAAATGAAAAATAGAGAAAATATTTAATAAAATAATCATATTTTCTTTTTCATTTCTTAGATAGATTAAAATGAATAAATAATGACAAAATATTTGAAATTTCAAATGAAATTTGTTTAAAATACCTTGTCAAACTCATTAGAAATAATAAATATTAACGTATGTTTTAGATTTTATATTCAATAAAAAATTTTCAAAAAAAGTTCTTCTATTACTTATTTTATTAATTCATCGTAAAACAATCTTATCATCGAATATAACAGATTATGAGACACATCTTACTAATAATTTCATTTTTGTTTTTTCTTTAAGTTTCAATAAAATCTTTCGAATAACTGAATAATTATTTTCATAAGAACAAGTTGATTATTAGGATTTTTATTTCACAAATATTTTCTCAAAATCTTTACATTTTTTTCTCATAAAGAAAAGTCTAACAAGAATAATTTTTTTGTGTGTTCACACTTACTGATCGATCGAAAACTAAAGTGCAAATAAAAATGACTTGGTCTCATAAAATGTATCAAAAAATAATTCGAGTTAAAGAATTTTAATCTGATATTCGGTTTTTCTTCTAAATTATATAAATGAATAGTCTGATGGTTATTTAGAATGTGATTTCTATAAGAAAATGGTGAGCGAGTTCTCAAATGAGTGTTTACTTATTGTATAAACTGATAAATTTAAATAATTTAAAGATCCAACATGGTATAATTCAACTTTCCATGTGATTTCATCAACAGAAATTTCAATAATAATAAATAGAACAATAAGTGATACATTAATAACGAATAGAAACGATAAATCTATTTTGAATTGTTATTCAATTAACAAAATAAAATAGAAATAAATTTTGATAATTGAAATTATTTTGTGAATGCTGATCATTTTAAATTTAGATAAAAGTATAATTAATTTTCTTTATAGTTTAACTAATCAAACGTTTCTATTTAATAAAAACTATTTTAAATATTGATAATATTAATTCTATTCAATCTCATTAACAATCATTTTTCTTCTTCTCTCAAGTTTATGATAATTGTCATCGATAATTTTCATCGTTATATTGTTCGATTTCAAGTTTAGAAATTCAATGAAAATGAAACAATTCGATTTAATAAAATTGTTAATAGAATGACATAATTTATTTGCCAATGTCAAAAGGAATTTTCTAGAAATATTTGTAGACATATAGAAACAATTTGTATATGAATATGTCATTTAAATTGTAATCAATCTTATTTTTTACCTTGTCAAAATACTAAAATGTGTTTAGATAAATCTTCTGAATGTTAATGTATTAAATGATTTTATGAAGATAATTGTCGATATGAAAAGAAGATTAAGAGAAATTCATCTTTTTAATTAAACTTCGAATTCAATGAAATTTATTATTCTTGATATTATCATATTTACAAACTTATTTATTAAATTCAATAAGTTTATTTTTCATCTTCAATTCTACTTAGATTTTCGAATGAAAAAATTGAAAAACTGTCGGTTACTTTTCGAAAAATCTATGAAAATTGTAATATAATGAATGAATTTCTTTTCTTTTATCTTATTAGAATTATATTTGTGATCAATATTAGAAAATGAAAATGAAAAGAAAAGAATTTCTTTCTTTTTAGATGAAAATCTTTTAAATATATTTCAGTCTAATCGTATATCTAAGTCAACTAAGAATAGTTTAATAGAAAAAAATCTTTTCATAATAATGGCAATTGTTGAACAGAATATTTTATTTTCTCAAGAGATAGTTGTTGAATATGTTTATCAAACGGATGTTGTATACAAGATATAATAAGAAATTTAAAAAATCAATCAATTAAATTGCCTTATGTATTTCTCTTCAATCTTGTTATGAATTTCGTTTTACTCTTCATTGTTTTATCTATAATTTTTTTAAGATTTAAATGAGCAATATTATAGATATGAAATGTGGAAAAATCTCTTCTAATTATTTCCTTATTAAGTCAATCATCAATTTTATTCGTTTTCTTTAAATATTGAAAATATTCTAATATGTTAAAGTAATCTATTAGATAAGATTTAATGATATAATCAATATATTGATTATTTAGTTGAATATTTTTATATTGTTATTTATCGAACATATTTCTTATTAAAAAGATCAAACAAACAAATATTTTAATTTATTATTATTCTCTTTAATAAAATCGAGTCAAATAAATGAATAGAATTTTGTTTAATTATCTTCTTACGTTAGAAAATAATTCTAATAAACAAAACTAACGTTTATAGAAATTTATTATCTATACTTAATTGTGATTCTTATTTGCAACAATATCTTGTTTGACAGATATTTTCATCAAATATGAATATATAACAAAACAATTTCAATAAATTAAATCATGAAAAAGTAAAGATATTGAATTCTATATCGCTGTTATGATTTATGTTTTTTATTGATTTTATTTCGATATGAAAATATTTGAGAATTAATGAACGTGTATGGTTAAGTATCTTATCAAACGAAAGAATATTTCATTGTTATTTGAAAAATCATTTCTTAGAATTTAATATGAAATCATTTAAAGAATATTTCGTTTTTTTTCAAAATAAATTTTTTCATTTTCTATCCAAATAGATTTCGAAGTTTCACACTTTTTTCTTCTTCAAAGTGATTTACGAAAAAAGAAAATATCTTATCTAGATTTATTCAACAATGACATATGATAGAATCGTAATAAATAATCGATTGATTTTCTTTATTTTATATAGAACGAATTTGTTTATTTTAAATAAAATCTTTATTCATTCGATAGAATTTATTTCAGGAGAGATCGAATATACGGAAAAAAAGAAAAAGAAACAATTAATTAAAATATTTCTCAAGTTTAATTAGAAAATGAGATTTTGTAAAAAAGAAACTAACATTTTCTTCTCACAAACATTATTAATTTAATTTTATATTTTATTCTAATAGAGATTGGGATAGAACATTCGTTTTTTGTTAATATTTTTATTTCAATATTTGTCATATTGAAAAATGTAAATAGGAAAATTGTTTCAAGATATATCTCATTGAAATAATTCTTATTAAAATAAATTTATCTAACAAAATATTTGAATACAATTCGAATGAACATAAAATATGAGATCAGTTTGATTTGTCAATCTATTACGAGTTATGAATGAGTTATGACAATAATTAATATTGAACTTGAATTCAAATTGTTTAATATATATTCTATAAAATAAATCGAGTTATGTCTGATCTATTTCATAATATCAATAAAGAACATGAAAATTTATTTTACTCAAATATTCGAATGTATTTTATTATTTTTTAAAATTAGTTTCATTCTTTACTCAAAATTTCTAATATAATTTTGATAAATAATAAATATTGTATTTGATTTGAGAGAAAAAAAGATTTCTTTAACCAACAAATAAAAATAATATTGTTCATTTATTTCTTAGAAATAATGAAGAAAATAAACGTTTATTGAAAATCGACAATGCAAAGAATATATATTAAAAGATCTTTCCAACACTTTCTATATATTATTTCTATCATCTACGAATAATATTTCTTTCTCTCTCTCTCTCTCATCGTTTTCTTATGAGAGGAGAAACAAAAGTATTATGATTATGACGAACCATTTTTCTCTTCTATCCATTATATTCTATCACTATGACGAAATAGAAAATCTCGGATTCTGTATAAATCACGATAGAGATAAATAAGATTTATACAAAATAAAAATCATATTATGAATGTTGAAATTGTAATTGTTGTTTTAGAATTTCAATTAGCCATAGAGTATCATATAAAATAACTTCTAATTAACGGTTAAGTTTTCTATTAAATAATCAAAGTAGATTTGTCAAAAGATGAAGTAAAGAGAGAGTAGATTTTTATGTTGAAATATTTGTTTGTAATTGAATACGTTTATCAAAGATTCAAATAATTATAATATGACATTGGATTTTGTATTAAAAATCTTCATAAATCAGTTCGTTATATCGAGTTTGTCTTATTTTATGGATTGGAAAGAATAATTTCATTGAGTATGTTCTAGAACGAACGTTTATTTGAAATATACATAAGATGAAATGGAAAATTTGTCAATCAATAAAAAACTAATCGTAAAGATGTATTTATCATTGAATGATTTGTTAGAGAAATTGATATTCGAATTTAAAAACAATTCTAGATGATCATTGAGATAGACTTTAAACAAATTTATTTCTGTTTTTTGCTAAATTCATATAGAATTTATTTAATTTGCTCAATTTCACGAATAACTTCACAGGATTTTAAGCAATTCTATTTAATTCGAGATTAATTCGAAGAAGTGAAATTCACCTTTTTACTTGAGGAAAAAAAGATGCAATGACTCATTTGTTAGTCAAAGATTTTTAATAATTTGTCAGGAAGATTAAATAAATGATTGAGAAATGGAAAAAAATCATATTTTCAAATGTTCGAATGTTATACTATGAACTAATCAAAGCTACTAAAACGTTCGTATCTAATATTGAGTAGATTGATGACCTCTCACCGTTTTTCTCGTAATTAGAAAGAGAATGTATCGAAAGATATTATTTTAAATTGTAATATTCTTTTTTTCGATTGCATTTCACTAAGAGAAATAACAATATATTATCCTATCATTACAATCAAAATGTATGCTGGCAGCACGTATTAAATGCCATGATCAATATGAAGAAGAATTATTTGTTGAAAGAAAAAGAGACACTTCTCCACATATGCCTAAAATAGTTTCTTAAATCATTTCTAATCATAAACAAGATCAACATTCACATTTTTGTTACTAATTTAACTTATTTTCATATATCTCCTATTGATATTCATGGAAGACTTTGGACAACAATTATTGTTGCTTCATGAAAAGGTGATTGATCTTAATCTAGTATTATAAATAGACATGACCCAAACCCAAACTGTTTGGGTTTGGTGAGTTTGGGTTTGAGTATTGAGTTTGGGTTTGAGTTTGGGTTTGGGTTTAGCACCAAAACTCCCAAACAGTTTGAGTTTGAGTTTGGGTTTGTGCTTTTTTTAATCTGTAAAAGGAACTATTTTGAATAAATTGATTGCAATTAAATGTAGACCCAAACCCAAACTCAAACTCAAACTGTTTGGGAGTTTGGGTACCAAACCCGAACTCAAACCCAAACCCAAACTCAAACTCCCAAACGGTTTGAATTTGAGTTTGGGTTTGGGTCATGTCTAATTATAAATACAATAATAGATCTTGTCGTTATTTTGCTGGTCATGATGTTGTTTTTAATAATCATCAAAGAAATAAAGTAGCAGGATTTTTTGTTCATTAAAATCTCGTAGGTAACACTTTGAACATGTCTCTAATAACAAATGAAAGTATTGGAAATTGTTCAAAATATTGAACAATTTCAACATTATAAAAGAGATTGACGAGTGATGATTGATCATGAAAATGAACAATGTTTAAATATAATTAATGAAGTTAGTACTTTATTTTTAGCTAGACGAGACGACATCTAACAAGTTAAATTTATAATAATACTTAACATCTCAGATTTGTTCGAACTTGTAAAAAAGATGAATCTACATATCTTATTACGAGAGATTATGCAGCAAATCAATTTTCTTAATCACTTGAGAATATTAAAATTGATAGAGTTGTCCTTGTTTTAATACAGGTGATATGCTTCATGTTAGATGCATTGATGAAAATATTTATGATGATCAAGCTGAATATATAATGGGATGTGTCACATTAATTATGAGAATTAAATTAGATCGATATATTATCTTTCTATTAAACTTGTTAAAATGAAAAAATCTTTTTAAAATCCTCAACTAGAAATGCAACTTGAATAGATTTCAAGATTTACATTTCAATTAGAAGAAAAGATTTGATTTAAACGTGGAGGATTTTTTAGATTTAATTCAATGAACATATGAATATATAAAGAATTCGAATTCTCAGTCAATCGCTGATAATTATATTTGAAGGTGGATTATTTCTTCTTCACTCTCATTTTCATTCAAATAGAAATAGAAATAAAGTAACATGTACTGTCAAAGATACATTGGAAATTAATTTGAGTAGGAGGTGAATTTACATGGGTTGATCATAATAAACAATCTCATGAAAAACGATTTATTTATTGTTGGTAGTATTGATTTTACACCTTTCTTAGCAATGTTCAAAGCTTTATCTCAAACAAAAGAAAATGTTGATGTTATTGTTTTATTTTGTAGTCGTGATGATGAAATAAATTTAGTTAAAGATTTTCTTTTATCTCCTATTGTTTGAACTATATCAGTTTTTGATTTTATTCGTCTTATTCAATCTCTCGAATGTCAATATTCTAAAATATCCAATAGAAGAAATACAATTTAATGATCTTATTGATATATCGAATCTTTTTTCTTTTAACAAAACTTTTATTGGATTCTAATATAGTTTATTGAATAAAATAGATTTAACATACATAAATATTAATCATTGTTTTTATACAAAATTCTTTTTCTTTTGTAAATGTCAACGGAACGTTAAGAATTGATTGACGCTTTTGAGGATGAAGATGTAAGATACGTTTTCAACATTATTCTTAATTTAATATCCTTTTTGTTAAAAAATTCTAATCATTATCTCCAATTAAACGAAGTAAATTTCTATGGGACTTAATGAATTAATAAACTACTCTTATGATTAATAGTTTTCAAATTATTTTTAGTTGGAATGTTGATGGGTGTTCGAGTATCAGTTTGGAAGAGAGTTGAATAGAAAAGTCACATCTACACTCTCAACCCTCGAAATCTAAGTGTTTTAAACGAATACTTGTTATGTTGTTATTAACTGATTGCAATCTTTCACAAATCTAAAAAGTATTTTAAGTATTCTTTTTTTTTTTTTTTTTTTATTATGCGATAAACTGTGATCCTAAGATCCTAACAGTACATATGAGAAGAGAAAATATCACAAGAAAATATGAAGAAAAATAACACGAATAACAGGAAAAAAAAAAAATCGAAATAGTGAAGTAACGAAAGTACAGATGAAAGAGACCAAAAAAAGAAGCGCATATGAGTACAACGGGAAAATAGAAAGCATGTATAAATAAGAGAGTAAGAATGATAGTTACCTTCAGAAAAGAAAAGATTCAGGAAAATCCTCAAGGAGTTGAATTTCTTCCATCTCGTAATAAGGAACAGAAGAACGAGAGGGAATAGAACTTAACCAGTTAACTACTATTTCTACCGCTGATTGATTAGACACGAATCTTTTGGATCTTCTCAGACATTTTACTGAAAAATGCCCTTCAATCCAACATTGCCTAGATACGTTCAGATTGGCTTTTTCAAATAACAATATTCCATCAGTCGAGTCAGCAAGACTAATTAAATACTTCTCCCAGTAGGAGGCACAGCGATCTTCCAATGACTTCTCATCAAGAGCAAAAGCAAAAAAGTTTTCATTCCAGCACAAGCAGTACAGAACACGTCTTAAAGAAGCATAATAAAAGTGTGACAAATCACCCTGTTGCTTCACTGAAAGAAAGGGGTAAATTGGATATATCCATGTGAAAATGGGTAAAACAAAGGATAAGAAAAGTGTTTTACGAAGAGAAGGAGAAGAACAACCAAAAAGTTTGAAAGATTTAATCAAGGAGATCCTATGCCTAATCTTAGTCATCATATGTTTAAGAAATTTACCCCAACCTAGTTTAGATGAAATTACATAACCAAGGTATTTATACTCTGGGACCCAGTTAATTTTTTCTTTAGAACCATAATTAAAATGAAGATTAAACTTAGGAAAACCAATCGCGCGTGCGCTAAATAAAGCCTCTGTTTTATTCGTATTAATAGGTTGATCAGTTAGACACGAATAATATTCAAGATGATCGAGAAAAACTTTAAGACGCTTTTCCAGATCGAGACATTGAGCAGAATATTTTATTCCTAATTGTCCAGATATAATTCCAGCTAAATCATCAGCGAAAAAATGACTGATACATCCTGGTAATGAACTACCCATATCACAGTTGAAGGAGATGAATAACGTAGGAGTTAAAACACTACCTTGAGGGCCCCCTTTTTCTATAGAAAACCATCGAGATCGTTTATTATTGATTTCGATAAAACATCTCCTGTTCAACAACCAAGCTTCAATCCAATCTAAATACGCTTTAGGAATACCTAAATTCCGTAGTTTCCCTATACATCCGAGAAACCATAATTGGTCGAATGCAGCACGAAAATCAACGAAAACTGTACTGACAGGTGCACTATTCGACATAAGACTATACATATCTTCAAGAAAAAGTAGTAGACGCGATTGTAATCTAAATCCTTCACGAAATCCCGATTGATTATCTGGCAAAAGACCTCTCCTGGAGAGAAGATCCCGAAAACGTGTAAGAAAAAGTTTTTCTCCAACTTTTTGAAATGAGTCAAGTAATGAGATAGGTCGAGTTAATGAAGGTGGACAAATGGATTCTTTTTTAGCTAGTAGTATTACACGAGTATCTTTCCAGGCTGAAGGTAAAATAGATTTCTGAAAAGAAAGATTGAAGAGTTTAAGCAACAAAGACCAATGTTCGATATGAAGATAGTTGAACATATAGTTCGAGATGCCATGAGCATCGACGGATTTCTTTTTACGTTTAGCATGAATATAGTTAACTAATTCCTCAAGTTTCACTTCAGGAATAATTTCATCGCTATTATCAAATTTAATAGCAGGAGAATCAGTATATGGATGAGGTCTAATAATATTTGAACTTTTAAAAAAAGTTTCATAATAATCTGCTGCAATATCACACATAAGTTCACTTTCTCTAATTATCTGTCCAGATGTATCAATAAGAGCATTCAGAGAAGATGATGAAGATTTAAGAAAACGTTTACTTCTGTACCAAAAGGAACTAGCTGCAGAAGAAGAAGAATTTCGAACACGAAGATGATAATCCAATTGAGAGGAGAAAAAACGATCCAGTTCATTTTTGGCAATTCTTTTCAAGAATAATACCTCCTTTTTTAACATAGGACATTTCGTTCTTAAGTGCCTAAAGGAAAGTGCTCTAATATAAGATAAGAACGATCTTATTTCGACGGGTAAAGCTGAACGATATTTATCTAATCGAAAAAACGTCGTACAACGCGTTGATAGAAGAGATAAAAAACGAATATAATCATTATATGTATGATCCATAGAATCGAGATTCCAATTCTCTTCCCAAAAGGAAAAAGTATATTCGGAGAAAAGTGAGAAAACTTCCCAATGAATCTTTTTTCCAAACGTTTGCTGAGAGATATTCAAAGGAATTACAGAAATTATAGGAAGATGATCACTTGTTGTCTTTCCCTTATAGGTTTGAATATCTAAATTAAAACCACGTACTAAAGCATAATCGATCACTCTATCAGAACGCAACGAAGTTCGAGAGTTAGGAATGATAGGGGCTAAAAATTGCTCATCTGTCCACTGAAGAAGAGGATCGGCTTTCGTTCCATCTTTTATAATATCAATATTAAAATCGCCATAAATAATACATTTCTTAGATAAAAAGGGGGAAAGATCATCCCATGACCAATTTTTACTATCAGGTGCATACACACCAAGTAATCTAAACTCTTCTTTTCCTTTAATATCAACTACACAAACGTTTGGAATCTTACAAGTAACTCTACTAGCTGTCATCCCTTCTTTAACTAGTACTAATACACCGCCATTTTTATTTTCCCCTTTTTGGTAGAAATTTTTGAAATTAGAGAAATGTTTTTCATGAAAGGAAGTGTCTATGTCCCCTGTTTCGAGAAGAACAAGAATATCAAATTTAAAGGAAGACACAAGAAGAAGAACTTCTTGCCATCTCATATCGAGGCCTCTGACATTAAATGAAAGTACTTGAAGAGACAAAAGTTTAGGATTGTCACCGGTAGGAATATATTCCTGCCAAGAAGAAAAACACACTTGCAGAGATAGACTACTTTCCCACTCATGTAAAATATTAGAAAAAAGGTTACAATCAAAGTGTGATAGAAGTTCTCTGGCTTTGGACATAAAAGCATTACGTTTACACAATTTAAGAGGAGAAGTACAAGAGTAAAAAGGATACGCGAACGGCGAAAGACTCATTAGTTACTGAAGTGTTTTCCTTCTTTTGCTTTTTTCACTTGAGACAGGTAATTTTCCAGTTTACTTTTATCAAGTGAATTACCTTGTTTGTCGATAATTTGAGCAGCAAATAAAGAGAATACATCTTCCAGCATTGGTAAAATTAATTTAATAAATAAATTTTCATGACGATTAATTAGTAAGCTATTGTGAATAACATTCTTTTTTAATTCAGAACTATAATTTGATAATGTAGCTAAATTTTCTTTAATGTGTTCGTCATTTTGATTTTTATCCTTCATGAATTCTTCAAATTTGTCATATTTAGAAGATAAGTTAGCTAGATGATCTTTAACCTCAGATAATTTCCCAATAAGATCGTCCAGTTTATTCATCATTGGATTAATAACAGGTACTTGAGGTGTTGGTAGAGACGGATAATTTGACATATGATACATAAGATTATTAATATTATTATTATTATTACTGTTGGTTGATGATAACGGTGTGTGATGAGTGTTCATATGCAACAATTTACGAGTTAATTCAGCACGAAAACTTTTGATAACGGTGCATTTGAGCGAGTTGGATCTGTGGTTTTCACCACAGTGAATGCACTTCTCTATTTTGGAGCATTTATGCTTATTCATATCAGTAATTTCTTCACTACAGACACGACATGTTTCATAAAGCTGCGTGCATTGTTTCTTGAAGTGCCCTAGTGCCATGCACTTAGAGCATATTAAGACGTTGGCAGGAGCCAGATATTCCACAAGATCGTATGTACTATAATTTACTTTAATTATTTTATCATTTAATAGTTTATCACGTGTGACTGGCGATGTAAATTCTATTTTGATCATTTTTATGTTCTCTTGAAATTTATTCTTCATACGAATCACGTGTAAAATGTCAGGATACCGAGATTTAATATCTGACGTGAAATCATTGAAATCTACATGCAGATCAACATTCTTTATTAACAAGCATAGTTGAGGTGGTATAGATGGCCAAGAAGGAAAAGTAAAAACTTCATTTTTAAATAAATTTGGCCAATGAGATTTATCTAGTAGGAAAGAAAAAGAAACAACATCTTTTAAATAAAGAAGAATATCATATCCATTGGGACCAATCGATGCACTTGATGAACGACAATTAAGAACTTGAATTTCTATCTGATGTAATTTATTGCAGTGATCGATTATTTCTTCTTTAATTTGACTCGGTGATACCTTCCCTGATGTAAAACGTACAATGAAAGGTGGGAACGGGAATCGTGTTTGTGCGTATCGGGTTGATTCGTTCGATATTGAAATGTGTTGAGATTGAAGGTGATGTTGATCAATCTTATTTTGATGTACGTTTTGTAATGCTGGAATAGAAGAGGTGAGACGTGGTGAGTCAGGAACATTTGAAGATGTTGGATCGAGATTACATGGTGGAATATCAAGCGTTGCTTGCATGGGGGAGGCTGCTGTTTGTCTATGTTTGGCTTTCTTTTTCTCTTCTTTTTTTGTTTTTTTATTAGTAACTTTGTGGAAGTCGTCATCAGAATCGTTGGAAGAGAGAGCACGACGAGAAGATGAAGCTGGTGATGAGACTAGATGCAGATTTTTTGATGATGGAGGTGGTACCGGTTTACGTACATTGACTTTATGATGAAATGCAGCATTTGAGTTCCGATTATGTGACATTTGTTCGTAAGCTTCAGGATGAGTTTGTGGATTCGTTTGATTGTGTGGATTATAATTCGAATAAGAAGTCATTAAGAATGACTAGATATTGATTATAATATAAGATAAAGAATTGATAGTATACACTATCACGCACTGTGTGCGTTAAAGGAAGAAGAGGTGAAAGAGTGTGAAAGAGAATAGGGTGAATGAGTGTGAATTTTAATATATGTAGAAGAGGAGGAACGTGTTGCGTCTTATCCGTAACACGTATAAACGATGAATGACAATACAGTCATATTATATATATATATTTCATATTTTGGCCTCACATTTTTTTTCTTTCTTTCGAATGATCAATAATAATTCGTTCTTCTTCTTTTTTTTCCTGTGTACACATCAAGTATACACCACATATATGCGACGATATACATTTTTTTACACCACTAACTGCACATGTTTTTCTCCATAACTGATGTAGCATGCTATAGGAAGATTTTAATCAGGCAGGCAAATATATGTTCGAAAAATATAACAGATAGAAATAGTCTCTCATCTAAATTACATAAAAATAAATCATTTCTTTTAATTACGATAAGATTTTCTTACACTTCTGATCGCTGATAAAAATTTATAATAAAATAACCTTGTGCTTAACGACTAATGAAATGTTTCTATATTTCATTCATTTATTAAGATATCATAGATAATTAAATAGGATAAATATTACAGAAAAATTATCTTAATATTTTAATTAAATCTAAACTGTAAAAAAAACGATTTTTTTGCTTTTTGTTAAGATCATACAAGATAGTTTCTGCCTTGACATTTGTAATACATCACTTATGATATGCATTACTAATATCTTCCGGTATACTTTAAAAAAAGCTTTAGTATATTTAATAATAAAGTGTTTCACCACTACTAAATGATATGAATACTAATACGAGAATAAATACATAAAGAGATAATCTCTTGAAATTAGTCTTATTTAAGATATATATTATCTGAGTAACATGACAATAGAATGTCAAGCATTTTGAAATTGGATCTGTTTCAACTTATATTATCAAGTGGTCTTTTTCAACATTTAACTATTAGAGTTATATTAATAGATAAAAAAAACATTTGATGAGATACAATTGAAAAATTCTATAGAACAGTAACTCATCTTACATATAAACTAAATATTTCAAATAAGTTTTATTAAACTTAAAATTCTATAGTTGTCAAGGAAATATTTTCCGGTTGACAAAATAATCTAGTTAGAAAATATATTCTACTGTGTAATCCTAATAAAAGCAAAAAAGCGAATAAATTAAATTATTTCTATTTTTATAACTATTCAATGATAATTAGTGATGACATGCAAAGAAACAAAATATAATATTTTTTTCTATTATAATAAACAATTCAAAACTATCTTGATAAATTCCTATAGACAATGAAAATTACTTGAACAACACTAATACAGAAATATTTTTTTATACTTGATCTGTAAAAGAAGCTTATGGAATAGAAAAAAAATAATATATATATTTTATTAAAATAACCAATTTTGTATCGATTTTATATTTTTAGAGTGACCTTAACTACTTATTAAATACATCATTTATAAGTTTATATCTTATTTCTCAGTGCAAATAATATTAGTTTTTATAAGATATTAATTTTTTTTATCTTTGTACTTTAACTTATAAAAAGAAAGAAATTGTGAAATAAAGAAAAAAATTCTACGTAATTTTTATAGCTAATTATACATGAAAAAAAATGACCTGTATTCAAAAAAGATTCTTTTGATCCTTTGTTTCTATATTAATCTTATGCCTTTGGCCAACAAAGTATTTGTTTTCACTACTTATTATCTAAATTTATATGATTACAGTAACTGATGAAAGAATAAAAAGATGGCTCCCAAGGATGTTCGGAAAGCATCGCGTTGACTGCAGCATGATTCCATAAAAAAATTATCAGTAGGTGACTTTTCTAAAGTTTAAATATTCTTCTTATGAAAAATATTGATGGATTTATTCTTTTATTAAATAACCCATGATACTATTGATGTGAAATCTTACGACTTTTTTTAAAAAAGAAGATAAAGACATTATCGAACTATTAATATTTTATCAGTACTATGAAATAGCATCCGTGTAAAGTCATTATAACATATAATTATTTTAGAAAAATTTTCTGTTATATAAATAAATTTTTTTTATTCTTATCGATGTATGTAATGTAGTTAAGCAAAACATACAAAAGACAAAAAGAATCGAAACATACATTGAATCTATTCTTTTATATCAAAAGATAAATAACAGGCCTAAGTAATTTTTATATAGTGATGTGATAATTATTAAACTTAAAAAGAAAATCGAACAGAGGTCAGTGAATAACATGCCAGGTTTATTGCACAATATCATTTGTCTTATTTATTCGTATCGCAAAATACTTTTAATGCTATATTTTGCTTTTTCCTTCACGCTATATTACCCTCTCATTTATCATAGGCATCCTCTTTAACCCTCAAGCGCCCACCTGTAGGACTAACACTTATTACCCACCTGGGGTCCGCATGGACCCCAAGCTAATAAGATAGATATAATACGCGTTTTAACTAGTATACTATGATAGCATTATGTGGTATATAATTTGCCTCTTACAGACTCAGTAGCTTATGAATGGAAACTATATTTCGTTATTTTATCTTTTATTTTTAAAACATTTTCTTATAATCCGTTTTTAACCTAAAAATGTTTCGCTACAAATCGTGCAAACAACTATGTGATGATCTAGACAACAGGGAGCATTACAACTTGAACAGTGAGTAATAACCTTTCGATCACGCTCTCTTGGACAAAGATGACAACGTTGCTTGACAGTAGCTGTTGAACCAATAGTTGGTTGTGAAGTAGTTATTGTTAGTCCAATTGCCTGCATAGCTATTCGAACGTTCTTTTGAAGTGCCTGCGGTTGATATCGTCATCGATCCAAATGCGATTGAACAAGATCATGACCTAATTCCATTAGAAATAGACGTCGACTATAGTTTTTCTTTTCATTCCATTGAGAGTTTTTGGTTGCCCATACCACAAAAGTAGCAAGAGTACCAACATCAAGTATGTTGAAAAAGAAAGTCATTGACATGCTTTACAATTTATTAGATAGCTACAGAATACTTTCATATGTGCGGACAAATATATAAACTATGAAAACGAAAAATTTATAATTAAATAATAAGCAGAAACTAATGTTATATCATGGGGTCCGGTTGGACCCCAGGTTGGCAAAATGCGTATATATGTACTTTAAGGTAATTTATCATATAGAAGACTAAAGGAGATAAGCGAATGCTTTCTATGGTATACTCTACTACTCTGCACTAGAGCATATCTAGAGTGGTGTGATATGATCTGCGATCGTATATGTAAAACATTAGAATGAAACTAGTTGGGGTCCGCGTGGACCCCAGGTGGGCGCTTGAGGGTTAAAGAAAAGCAAGAATCTCTCAAAATCTTAAATCTTTTTTTTTATCTGTTAATATAATAACTAATGCAAACTAGGAATACGACAATTTTCGTCTAATTATTGCTCTCATAAATTCCTAGTATTCATATGTGAATTGTTATACCAACATCGTATACTCACTTTCATATTATCCTATAATAATATAGATGATGTATCTAGAAATTTTTGTGATGATGGAGAAGAGAATGTAAATCTAAAACAATAAAAAAATCAAGTTTATAATACCGGATGAAAAAACAACAACTGCGAGTGTATAATCAGTATCTTCTCTTATATATCCAACTAACCGCGTATAGACTTTTGTTTATTCTATGTTGAATAATTACCCATATGGTTCCATACATAATCATATGTAAAATATTTTGATCAAAAATATGTGAAAGTCATAGTTTATCTAGGAAATATAGAGAATTATTATTTTCTATATGAATCGTTCCAAAAAATATTTATAAGTGCATTTTCGTGTTGATTATTTTCATTACTAACAACTGATAAAAACTACTGTTTCTCAAATCTTTTATCTGCACAGAAGATGTCACTGGTATTTTTTTTTGTTTGCTAATGTTCTCATAGACCCAGATATAGTTACAGTTGCAAAATAATATTACATGCTTCACGTTTTGCTAATTGACATTGGAGAATAAGTTCTTCCTTTGCTATTCTCTCTTTTGCTGTTCTAAACAGAGTGTAATGTAGTTACATTGATGATAAGATTGAAAAAGTAATTATAATATTTTCGTTCTTCTACATACGAAGTCTAGAAATAAACAACTATTTCATGATGATTACAGATCAATATTTATGAAGATAATATTTAAAGAGTGTCCTATATTTTATAAATAGCATGAAAAATAAATAAATATCTACTTTTCTTTTATACAATCAATACAAGGAAGACTCATTGTCCATGTTTTTGTATATAACTTTGTTAGTAACACAAATATTTAACTACATATAATTTTGTTTATTTTATAACGGAAAAAAATATGTTGAAATCTTTTAATATTATATTACATTATAGTTTATCCACATTCTTTTTATAGTGAAGTATGTCTCTTTATTATTAAATATTGCATGTCCTTTTCAGATTACTAAGTAAGAAAAGTTAGTAGAAATTTGATTTTGTTCAGAATTAGTGTCGTTCATTATTGAAAAGGATATTTTAAATTGAATTAAATCTAATAAACTGAAGATTAGTTTTGAGATTGATTTCAAAACATACAATAAAGATGTACTGAACTTATATGTATTGAAAATTGTATTATTCTTACCTTTCTGTAGATTGAAGAAAGAAAAACAAATGAATCAATTGTTTTATTTTACATTTTTATATTTCATTTGTAGAAAAAGAGAATGAAAAATGCTTGTATGAACTGTTGAAATTAATCGTCATTAGCATACTGTTTATAATGAATAAAAACGCGTATGTGAACAAATTATGAAATTTATTACAGTTTGTGGTTTTTATATTTCAGTCAACTGTGAACACTTCGGAGTCGAGCATAACAAGTAATTTCTTATATTACGAAACATAAATTTCTTCTTCGATCAATATTATAATTTGGTCTTTTCTAACCTTCTATTTTCAAATATTACATGTTTTATTCCGATCAAAAGTAGTTGATTAACTTCTATTATTTATTAGACGAAAGAAAAAGTAGTATTATTGTTCATTACATCATAGAATCTCATATTGAGCATTTTTTCATTCTATCTAGAATAAATGTGGGAATACTAGATTTAAATTCTATAATGTATTCACTTTTTGAGTACACAAAAAAAAAAGAACTACGTATAGATTATATTCATTCACATCGAATTTACTTATCTTAAAGTTTTTCGTGAAAAAAAAACCAAATCTATTTACAATTGCTATACATTTTAAAATTAGAAAAAAAAGAAAAAGATACGTTCACCGGATTGTATAAAATCAGATACAATGCTAATTGTTATTGCATTGATTACTAAGATAAAATAAGGATAGAATCGAACTCTATTTTAATATTTTGAATACAAATTTTTACTTGGATGAAATATCTGATTTATAAGGAGAAGTCTGAAAAGCATTCTTTATATTTTTATAAACGTGCTATACTATTGTTCGTTCGCTAGATACAATAAAGAAATAATTTAAATATAAAATTAATAAATTAAATATATACTAGTTTAGTATTTCGTTTAATGTTTATTTTATTTACATCGATTATTGGACTTGATAAAAGAGATGTATCATCAGAATCTCCAGAAATGCATAGACAAGATAAATAACTTTTTTTTTCTAAAGAGTATTATACATACGGAGCTCGAATAGTAACAGTTGCACGGTGTTGAAGATGTCGACGATGACTATATGCAGGCTGATCTAATGAAGCACTTCGTTGTTTCATTTCAGCTAAATAAAACAAAACATCTCTAAGATCTATTAAAATATTCAAATAAATCAATTAGAAGTTATTCAAAAATACGAAGAAGAGAGATTTATTATATTTATTTAAACTATCGAAAGAAAATCTTGTTTTGTAGAGAGTTTATTGACATTCTCGTCAGAGTAGTTTCCATCAGTTCACGATGAACTATTATAATAATTAGTCTTCTAAGCCGCTGAATTGTTCATACAGTTCCTTTACAGAAAAGTTATTTTTTTTCGTAGAGCTTTGAGTAATTGCTGATTGTATTCTTTAATTCCAATGGTACACATGTTTCATGATAATTTATCATAATATAGTTTATGTAAAAAAATACTTAATCTATTCGAACGAGGTATTAAAGAGTGGCTTAGAATTCTCTCAAACTATTTGAATCCCTTTTATTATCTTTATTAGTGCTCAAAAGCTATCGAAATAGAAAGGCAAACCTATTCATTTTGTCATCATAAAAGTAATACTGAATTCAACAAAGACGTTGGAGAATAAACATTCTCCAAGCAAACTATTAAGGATATATGCCTGGCTAGGTCTAGAGGAAGATGTCGATATTGTAGTCAATATGATGCTTCTCTTAGTGTAAAATGAGCTAATCTCACGGTTTCATTGTATTCAAAAAGTTAATTTAGAATAAAATGCGAAGGATACTGCAGATCCATCAAATGTAAAACTTCATTTCAATATCTTTTTTCTACTATTGTAATAATATGAATCTCGCAGTGTATTTTCTTCATGATTTTCCTCTATAAGTGACTTCTTTTAAATTTATTCAATTTCATAAATCTACTTTCTCAACAAACCTCTCTGGTGTTCTGCTTGTTGTACGACATAATTTAGGGTATGAGTGTGGATGGGTTTGAGTGCGGGAGAAAAACAAACACTCACACCCACACCCACACCCTAACAATGAACATCGAGAATAAAGTGGTAAGTCATTCTGCAAAAACTATCGACTAACCAAAAGATTTCGTCAATTTAACTAGACACTTTTTTCATACTTCTTTCTCCCTGTAGATTGTTTTTGTATTTGTTGTCTTTTTCCTTTGTCGCCTATGACATTAATTTGTTTGAGATATATATTATTGATTGAAATTAATTTCACTGCATAAGCGTAACTATAAGTGTATACCTAGAATGAATAGAATACTAATACACATTATCACTCGTCTCTTTTTACTTTCAATAATATGAATTCTATTTTCCTTTTCATTTATTTATTCACAAATAAATAGTAGTTTTTTGCACAATATGCCTTGTTTCTTTATTGTGTTTATCATCCCTTTTATAAAATTCTGCACATAATAAGAACATAAAATATATTCACTTTCTAAAATACAAATAATTAAACTGAACAAACTATTTGACAGAAAAAGGGTGTAGTTGGAAAAAATTAATTTGTTTCAAAAAATTATTGAGTTATTCATCTCTTATATTCACTTGAGGACGATTATTCGTACGTTATCATGACATGTGAGCTCACGCTTATCCAAATACATATAGTTGGGACGAAGGAATGACTAATATCCTTCACATCCGTATTTATATCAAGTCAGTTGTACAAATAATGATTTATCTTTTATAAATAATGGCACTTTTTTAATAATCGCCATACAATATAACTTCAAACTATTACTGCAACTCGTATATTATTTGGTGAATGATAATTTATTAAGAAATGCGAATGATTAAATAGCTTGAGTATATATAAAAAAATTATGATTCAGTTCACAAAAGAAAATGTCATTTTGCTTATATCGATTAATAAAGCTCAGCACTATTGAGATAAGGACCATTCACTCCACCAGTAATTAACACTGATCCATTTGCCAATGTGGATGCTGTGTGAGATGTTCGTGCGAAACTCATGTTGTTTGTAGTTGTCCAAATGCCTGTTGATGGATTGTACAATTCAGCACTATTCATAGAAGCACCGTTCAGTCCAGCAGCAACTAATACTAGTCCATTTGCTAATGTGGATGCTGTGTGATATTCTCGTGCGAAACTCATGTTTCCTGTAATTGTCCAAGTGCCTGTCGATGGATTGTACAATTCAGCACTGGCGAGATAAGGAATACTACCGGTTCCACCAGCAACTAATATGAATCCATTTGCTAATGTGGATGCTGTGTGACGAACTCGGGGAATATTCATGTTTCCTGTAGTTGTCCAATTACCTGTTAACGGATTATACAATTCAGAAATATTGCGAAGAGCACCGCTGCTGCTCTGTCCACCAGTAGCTAATATTGATCCATCTGCTAATGTGGATACTGCGTGATATGCTCGTGCGATACTCATGCTTCCTGTGGTTTTCCAAGTACCCGTTGATGGATTGTACAATTCAGCAGTTTTGAGGTAGGTAGTACTGGTGTCCTGTCCACCAGTAACTAATATTGATCCATTTGTTAATGTGGATGCTGTGTGATATGCTCGTGCCACACTCATGCCTACTATGGTTTGCCAAGTACCTGTTGATGAATTGTACAATTCAGCACTATTGAGAAAACTAACACCGTCGGGCGTTCCACCAGCAACTAATACTAATCCATTTGCTAATACGGATGCTGTGTGATGATATCGTGCGGAACTCATATTTCCTGTAGTTGTCCAAGTGCCTGTTGACGGATTGTACAATTCAGCACTATTCAGACCAGGAGGGTTCTCTCCACCAGCAACTAATATTAATCCATTTGCTAATGTGGATGATGTGTGATACCCTCGTGCGAAACTCATGTTTCCTGTAGTTGTCCATTCTAGATAAGGTAGAAAAGTAAGAAAAAAAGTTGTTCTTAAAATGACTTCGAATCTCTCATGTGCATAAGTTGTCTATCTATTGATCGCAGATTAAATGATTTTAAATCTTCAATAAACTTCTCTTTGTTTTCATGATTAAGATACGATTGATTTTGAAATACTAAACTAAACTAATGAAAAATATGTTATAAACGATTTCACTGATATTTTTCGAGTTCTATCAATGTCGCGAATTGATAAAACTCAAACACTGTTCCACAATTCAGTTACAATGAATAATGATCGAATTTTAGAATCTAAGTGAAACTCATTTTACATTGTTCAATATCGTGGAATCTAGATGTACTATCACCATGTTGGATGGGTGGTGTATGTATATGTCAGAATGTAGATAAGAATGAATGTTAATGACAATGTGACTGTGAGCAAGAGAATATAATTTTCATATCGTTATTATGAGAAAATAAATCCATAAAGAGTGAATTGATGATGATAATGAAAAGCATTTTCTCGACTTTGAATTACTGAACTCTATACAAATGCGGCCTAGAACATCAGCTTAGGTGTTAATACGCATATCTCATGTCGATATTAGGTCAACTAATACTTCAACGTATAGAGTTATTTTTCGATCATCCTGAGAGTGGTTAAGTATGAGTGATTAGTAAATTGATCAATGAGTTCTATTGCATGAAAAATTTTCTGTCAACATTATTTTCATCTGACACTGTTGAAGAGGAGAAGAATATTCAATACTTAAATGAATGTAGATCAAATTAAATCATTAAAAACTAACCCTATTTCGACCTCTGTTAAAAAATGTTCCCCGATGTTGTCTATTTCGATGGTGATCACTCAACAGTTAAAATGAAAACTTTAAACTATCGTCACTTCTATTAATAATGCTTTGAGTCACTACAAATGATTTAACGCAGTACTGACGGTGTATTGTTACTGTTATCGTTGTTGTTGTTGTAGTTGTGCTTGTAGTTGAAGTGGTTGTTGATGTAGTTGTGGTGGTTGTTTCAGTTGATGTAGTTGTTGTGGTTGTTGAAGTGGTTGTAGTTGTGCTTGTAGTTGAAGTGGTTGTAGTTGT
>CAJNOI010000268.1:43530-58310 GCA_905250115.1 Adineta steineri
GTGGTTGTAGTTGATGTAATTGTTGTTGATGTAATTGCTGTTGTAGTTGTTGTATTTGTTAGTGTTGTAGTTGGTGTATTTGTTGATGTTGTAGTTGTAGTTGTAACTGTTGATTTGGTTGCAGTCGATATAGTTGTTGTTGTTGCTGCTGTCGTCGTCTTTGTGGTTGCTTTCGTGGTTGTTTTCGTGGTTGTCTTCGTGGTTGTTTTCGTAGTTGCTTTCGTTGTTGCTTTCGTTGTTGTCTTCGTAGTTGTTTTGGTGATAGTCTTGGTTGTCGCTGTTCTGGTTATTGTTGTTGATGATATTGATGTTGTCGCTTCTATACGAAACAAAGAGATTGAATGAGATTTTATTCATAGTTTACTACTTCGCTATCTGTTAACAGTTTATTTGGCTTTAAATACATTCGTAAGAATGTTCTTGAGCCTCCTCTTGTGTAATATTTGTTTATATTTATGTTTCTTTTATAACAATTAAAATAAATCAGGAGATACAATATGAAGCCAGTGCTAAAATCTTTTCAAATTCCCTACATTGACTCAAATGATCTCATTCTATGAAAGTTTTCGAGAAATAGACAGCTTTTACAAATAATAAAACTAAAATTCTCATTTACATCTTGACATCCTGATCTTCAAGAATAGAAACCATAAAAATATGTCAAAATTAAAATTTCACTCACGAATCGTACAGGTTGCACCACTCCAGTCGCCTGTACATGTACAAGTGTCAGGAGCTGTACATTGGCCTTCATTTTGACAGTTCTCTGTGCATATAGCTAAAAGAAATGACAGAGAGTGTTGAAATCAACTAAACTTTACGTTTTTGTTACCAGTTTCACACATGTCGCCACTCCAACCTGTAGCACATATACAAGTATTGATATCGGGGCACTGACCACCATTATGACAAATGGATGAGCACAACTCTGAGAAAAAATAAGCATATTTATATGTTACATTTGCTAGAAAATACATAACAAATAATGTATATATAGCAAGCTCACTCTTGAAGAACATTTTGTAAGATTTAGTTTTTCTGGAAAATTTATGGGAATGATTCTTTTTTTAATCTAACATACCTAGCAACAATCGATTGATAATTTTTGGTCTCCTTTTCTATTAGAATAAGCATACCACTCAATGCAGGTTGTCATGCCGACCAGGAAAATTATGCTGATATTTTTGAAAAATCAAATTTTGTTTAATAAGAGAAAGCGAAAACTACAAACAAATATGGAACTAGTATCAAAAGTCGATTTTAGAATTTTGATTTTGGATTAGTTATGGGTTTGGCGTCAAGATTTGAGTGTTGCCTCTCTATTCGAATAATGTGATATTGATTAGCAGAACGAGAATGCATCAGTGCTCCTGAATAAGTGATAAAACAAATAGACTGCTTACCGACGATAATACCATTATCAATTTTGTCATTATTATTCTTGCCATTGAGATAAGATTGAACGTGACAAAGTTCCACAGGTATGTTGCTTCCATCATCGGCCGTAATATTAACATTACTTACAGTATTGAATTTTTCATGGATACTGGTAAATAGATTGATTTTACAGTTCGGTGTATGACATTCTGAATCGCTTGGATAGTTCAATCCGATGTCAAAGACTATAGCAATACCCGAACGATCTGTTTTATCGCATTGAATGCTATATGTAAAGTTATAGATAGATATGATTTGCAGAAATTAATTAAAAACAAAATTACTTGCGACGACGTCGACCTTTGGCACTGGTTGCTTTTGCACTGCTGATGGTGGTAACAGCAATGGAACTCTTAGGAGCACCCATTGCTTGTTGTAGCTAAAATATATATATGATGGATTATGAATTTACATAAAAAATATAACTTACGCAAGAAGCGGTTGTTTGACGGTTTGTGACGGACTGCGTGGCGCGCTTTTTCACATATCCATATGGTAACATGTACGAAACCGTTAATACATTAAGTGATGTGACTAGTAAAGATTATGTATGTGCATATAATAAAAACAATAAATAAATACTAACTGCTCGTCGCCGTTTTGTTGCTAACCTTGAAAAAAGGTGCTGGTAAATACGCAGGAATGAGGGAAATACAAATTGTGATTGTGATAACCACAAATAATAGGAAGAAAAGATTACATTTAGAAGGTCTACATAAGTGATAAAAGAGAACAAAATTCATCAGAAAAATTTACAACTTACCTTTCAGAACGTGGTAACTTCACATGTGCCATTTTTTTTTGCACTCGTTGGAAGCTTGCTGTACTGTATTTGAGAAAAACCTAAAATGAATTTCTATATGAAAATCGAGTGGCGAAGAGAAATTAGTTGGAGATTTAAAGTTTACAGGTTTCTGTTTATTAGTAAAATTCCCGCTGAAACCTGATATTTTTCTCTTTCGAACTATGCGAATAGAGATTGAGAGACCAGTGGTCCTCCGTATGGAATTCAGCTGAATGCCCAACCTGAATAAGTATTAGTTTAGCTAACAGTGTTGCCTAATATCTCACGGTCGAAAACAGAGTCAGAGTAATAATCAGTTGTGATATTATATCATGTATTTTTAGGTTTCTTGTATAGGCTTGTTTTAGTAATTTTCAGAATACGGTGAGAATGGAGTAGGAAATCTAAAAACTACGGTTCAATTTTAATAGAGTTAAAATGTATTAGGTACTTTCGTTAGACAAATCTAATGAATTAGAAAAATCATAATAGCTATTTATATAATTATAGTACCTCTTAATAGGGCAACAATTCTAAATACGAAAGATATCATTCGAATGGTATAAACTAAATACAAATAGTATAAAAGAACTTACCGTGAAATAATATCCGTTCACTATAAAAATCCAAGCAGACTGATTGTATATACGTGTTGCGAATATAAATAAAAACAGATAATGAAACGAATATATAAAGTGCATACACTTTAATATTTGCTTGTATAGAGGATTTATTCATGCATAAATATTTTTTTTTTAAATTATGTCCTTTTATCTTTTATATCATGAAAAAAACAAGCATACAATCATCAGCGACAACATATAATAACGTCATTTTTGTTTAATTTATATAACGCATATTGCTTATTATTAATGTAAATATTCATGCATAAAATGTTTTTTTATTCTGTCCTTTTATCTTTTATACATGAAAAAAACAAGCATCCAATCATCAACGAAAACATATAATAACGTCATTTTTCTTTAATTTATATAATGCATATTGCTTATCGTTAATGAAAATAGTTAAAAAAAAAAGGTGAGTGATTAAGCACCTCTCTTACATTAACGAAATACACGAAGGTAGCCACTTGCTCGAGCTTGTAGTTGGACGATGTTTTTCTCTCATTTTGTGTACAAGCATCTTGTGTTACGATTGTAAAAATTCTCAAAATGATTACTAGATGGATATTACACAGAACGAGATTAAAGAATTGAAATCTATCATTAGCGGTTTCAAATTTTTTAAAAATTTTTCGTAGAAAAATATTTTTTTGTAAAAATAAAATTTTCTATAAAACTCAACGAAACATTTTGTGAATTGTATGATCAGCATTTCATCGTAGTACATTTAATATTAATATTTATCAATCATTGTATGTATTTATTTCCGTGAATAATTAACGATATTGTTTTTATTATGATTAATGGATTTAATGTTGTTGATGATAATGAAAAAGAAGCACAACGTACACTATATGTACTAGCACATTTTTAAAACAAAGTCTTAATAAAATTTTTGTATTTGAAATTGATTGAAAAAAAATAAGAAGTATAAGAAAAATAAATATAAATTTTGTTGATTATCTAATCTGAAATAATAAAATAAAGTGAATCAACAATCAATATAATACACAAAAATAAATAATAAATATTGTTTTATTCTTTTAAATGAAAAAGACGCGACTATTTATTTACATGAGTTAGAATTAATTCTGTATGTTTATAATAAGTAGTTTCATTTTTATTGAAGATTAGATGAATAAATATATTCGTGTTATTTTAATAGAAAATTTTTTTTTAGAGAGAAAATTATATCAGCAAATTGTCAGTGGTGCAATAGTATTTGTATTTCCTTTAATGTTAGGAAATACTACCTTGTAAACATAAGAAAAAGAACTTGTTCATTGACAACAAGCGTTAAAATAAAATCTATGCCCAATAACTAATTTTTACTGACGGACTCATTTATTTTTTTTAATTTAATTTTCTTATTTCAGTCGTTTGTGAATATATTCATTATATTTTCTTTGTGTCAAAATCAATCATTGAACAAGATTCATTAGATATTATACGAAGTAAAATCAGTTCTATCTAAATATAAAATGACTAGGAATGAATGTGGCAGTTTCTTTTCTACAAGTATTCATATCCTCAAGATGAAAATTGAACTTGTCTTTTGTTTGTCAAAAGATGGATGAGTCAGTTTTTTTAATTTGTTAACTTTTTATTTTTACAATGATTATAACATATTAATTTTCCATGCTGTTGAATGTGCATATTATACCTTGGTTTTTTTCATTCTATTAGTCATGCATCATGAGATTTTTTTCTTTTCTTCATATAAATATTTTCTCTCTGATATATCTTTCGTTTTTATCGACACTCATTCGTTTCTTTCTTTCTTTTTCTTCACCTTGATAAATCGAAATACACGTTTACATATTGCTTTGCGATTTATTTTCATGCATAATATCTTACTCAATTATACTATTCTATAGATAAACACTAATTTTAAAAGAAATTTTCTTTTGGATGATACAATATTGAGAGAAAAAAAACATATTGTTTCATTTATTGTTACAATATATAAAATAAAACAAAGGACGTCTGAAAAGAAGATAAGAATAATGTATTATTTCACTTTTTTAATCTTGATTCATTTCGAATATTAAGTAAATAATCGTATGAAAAATTAACGAGTGTCTTTATTAGTTCTTTTTTTTCGATTTGCTTTCTAAACATACCATATTCATAGAGGAAGTCGCGCTATCATACATAGTCAATTAAATTGAAAGTTGATCAAATAATAAAAATCTTCGAATGAGATATGAACATTCACATAATCATCGTCGAAGAAAATTTTTTTCAGCTCAAAACTAAATTTTGTTTCTTTTTGAAGTTGCTTTTATTATGGTTGTCCTGCATCGAAACGATTTCGGCATCAAGTCGTCAATATTATCAAATGATTCACACATAAAAGTCAAAGAAACTAAGTAAAGCCAGTCATATGTCATTCTCACAGAGATCGTACTTAACAATAGTCAGTTTTTGTTTAAAATGTAACAATGACATTTTTTTATTCTATCGTTCAGTTATCTCGTATTATCGATGAAGTTTGTTTCACTGTTATACTATGAGTTGAATTTAGTCATAGAAAATACATATCAATAGTGATATATTTTATAGAGGATATAAAAACACTAATGTCTTCTCAAATACAGTCGTAGTTCACAGTTTGCACCAAGTTGTGATGGATTCACTGAGAGTGAAGTACATAACATAATACATTGGTTTGTTATCTATTCTTGGTAGTTCCATTGCATCCTATAACAAACATTCATGTTCTTTTGTGTTTTATTGAATATCTGTTATAGCTTCATGTTTCAGTATCAAACAATATCTATCTATACATTGTAATCTTTTATCAATAAACACAAATTCAAGTTTAATTATACAACAAATAAAGCAATGATTTTATTTAAAACAAAATAATATGTTGATTAAATCAAGTTAAACAAAAGCAATACAATAATAAATATGAATCTAATCCGAGTTCAAAATATAATAATTGAAAACTAGTATAATTAAACACCAGCTCTTTTTAATTTTAATAATTCTTTTTTTTGATCGATATAAATCTAAAACAATAATAGAGAAATAAATAGTTTTTAAATGAAAATAAGTTATTATATTATAATATACTCGATTGATTGCGTCTAATAATTGATCAATTTTATCTGGAAAATTCTCAATTGGATCAACATATTGAGAACGCATTCGAGAGTCTTGTATTTCATAAAGTTCTTCAACATTTGGTTTTCTTAAATCTAAAATATCAAACAAATAATTTTTATTTAAATTTATTAAATAGTTTTTACGTGTCCAATTTAAAAATTTCTTTAACATATAGGATAAAATTTGTTGATCTTCAACTGGAGTTTCTTCAACATGATGAAAACCATCATTAAGTATTGAAATAAACATACTTAAACATACGAAAACAACAATAATAATAAAGAGTGAAAAACAAAATGGACCAAGAAATGGATCAGCTCCAGTAAAATCAGTTGCATCAAAACTCATTAATGTGATTTCAAATAACATTTGAGCTGTTGATAATAAACTTGAACATGATGCAATACTTGAAGTAAATAATAAATAAAATAATGAAAGAAAAGCCATAAATACAATTGAAAACATAAATGAAAATGAAATAATGTCTTTTGTAACATATTTAAGTATTTGAACAAATATTCTTAATGATTTATTAAAACGAATAAATTTAATAAATTTAATTGTTCCAAAAAAACAGCAAAAACCAAGAAGAGATGTTAAAACATCATCAACATAAACTATCATTTGTAAATTAATATAAACATATCCATTTGTTTCACGAAAAAGTGAACTTAAACGATTGTATTCTTTAAAACGCCAAATATAAATAATAATACTTGTAATCGAACAACTTATTATATCAAGTTGAATTATTGACCAAAATTCATAAAAATATTTTAATTTTAATTTCATTAATAATTTTATTTCAATAATAAGAAAATAAATAATAAAACATATATAAATAATTGTACAAATCAATTGTGTTAATGATGTAAATACTAAATCAAAACAAAATTGTCAATGTAAAGTCAGTCGTTTAGAAAAGAATCTCTTACCATAGAAATTAAATGGTTCAAAACGAGCTGATGAATGAATTCCACTTGCAGATAAAAATTCGAAAAGAAAAGTAACTGAAGTAAATAATGCAACATTTGGATTATATAAAGTTAATTGAATAATAACAGCTCTTGTCTTAGAATCAATCCATTGTAATTGATGAAGCTTTGATAAATTACTTTTAATATCAGATAAACGACCACGAAATTCATATACATAACCATCTCCACTATATGTTCCATAATCACCGACATAAGCATATGTATCTAATTCTTTACTTGATTGATATTGAAATGCTTTTAGAATTGATGAACTATAATCTTCTTCTTCTTCCTCTGTTGATGTTTGATTCAATGTCCATCCTGGTTGAAATGAATCTTTTTCTTCATTAAATAAACTATAATCTTCAATACATCTTGATATTATACGTTGATCAGAACATAATTGTGATTTACTACGTACTTGTCTCATTGTTGCCCAACCAATCATTCGATTTGTTTTATCATTTATATATCCATTTAAATTTATCGGTTGATCATCATTATACCATTGTTGAGCACGAAGATTTGAAATAAAACTATTATTTAACCAATTCCAATAATCATCAATTGTTAAAATCTACAAATATTCATTGTTATATAGAACAAAAAAAACAAACAAAGTATACTTGTGTATAATCACAGTCTGTTTGTCTTGTATTTAGAAAATATTTTTGTAAATGATCAGTTTGATAAAAACTGCTTTGTGTACGATTTAAAAAACTGATTATACAAAGTAATATTAAAAATATGGCATAAATCATAAATTCTCGAATAATTGACCACATTTGAAGTTCTTTTAAGCGTTGTTCACGAAGAAAAGCTACTTCATTTTCATTTAGACGAGTAATACGTTTTGAAGAATGTGAAAGCAATGAAAAATCATTCGAATGAAGATAATCTTCATCACCATCTAATGCAAAATTAGTCTCATCTATATATTCTTTTGCTTCTTTATCATCATTCGGGTTTCGACAAAACAGAGTAAAAAATACTGCCAAACCTAAAATCTTTAGAAAAGAAAATTCATTGAAGTATATGAAATATCTAAACATATACTTTAATTGGTTGAGTAAGAATAATTGATGAGAAAAAGCCAGTAAGAACAGATGTTAACCATTTTTGAGTTTTTAAATCACCAAATATAATTCCTTTAACAATAATAAAAAATATTGAAACAGCAATTATCATAAAAGAAAGTGTATAAGCAATAAATAAACACCACCAAGGAAATGTGAATTGGCTTTTTTTATTTTTAATTATAGTCTTATCTCTTGAATTACTAAAAATATAAAATAATTAAATTAAACACAATATATTAAGTTATACTAACGTGGGTGGTAATGATCTTATTTTCTCTAATACTTGACGTAATGGTGAAATTTGTCGACGAGGTCGAATACGTCGAAAGAATTGAACTATGAAAATACTCGGAACTAACGAGAATAATTCAACCATTATACCAATTCCAATCTTAAATAAATCACAATCTTTTCAATAAACTGATAATTTTATGAAATTTAGTGTCATGCTCAAAAGTTAAATTTAACAATTCATAAACTATGAAGATTATCGTTAAGTATATTCAGCTTAATTCTTTTTAATATAGAATTATACATACTTGTTCTGGTGCTATATAAAGAGGACCAATTGATAGACTATTACTTTCTGTATTATTTGTCGATTTTGCTTCAGCCGATAAATCATAATACATTATATTAAGTAACATTGAAGCAAATAATAAAACAAAACAACAAGTACAACGTTGTACACGTGTAAATTTATTTGATGGTGGTCGAGAGAAAATTGAAAACCACAAATGACCATCGGATACACTAAAATAAGCTTTTTTCGATAATACATAAGAAAAATTTTGTTTTTCCATTTCACCAGCAATGGGTAAAATTCGTTCAATCTAAATTTAGAAAAATGAAGAATTAACAAATGAAAAAACAACTAGTTACGAGGCCATCTCCTTGTTCAACTGAAAACCAACGTTGAGCAATAAAATAAAATTTTTCCATTGTTTGTAAATCTCGAACAATAATATATTTTAAAAACCATGATGCTGATGAACCTTGTCCTGAATTATCATGCCAAATACGGATATAATTTAATAATCCTAATGATCTTTAAGAACAACACATAAATATAATTTAAGTGTTAAATGAATTTACTTTGGAACACTCATAATAAATGAATCAATTCCACTACGTTGAAATATTTTTCGATGAGGATCTGAAAATGTTCGAACACGTGTTTCATCATTATCACTCGAGAGAATAAAATGAACCTAATCAAATTCAGATTTATTTAGAAATGAAATTCATCTTTTTTACTTTTGATTGTGTTCCAGAATTTGCTCGTTGACCAGTAAAAACGATAATTTGATAATAATATTGATCAGATTTATCATTATCAGGTAATGGTGTTACTCCTAACTAAAGAAATAAATAAAATAAATTTAATTAAGAAATATTATTAACCATCTAAATTTACTTTTTCAATATCTTTTCTATCTTTAAAACGTCCAAAAATCATCAAAATAATATAAGCAATAGACATACAAATAACTGTTAAATAAATTGTTTTATTTTTCAGAAAATCAGCATTTGCAAAAACATAACTCCAATTAATTGGTTCTGGTAAAACAATAAAGCCACCAGCAAATGATGTTAAATGAGTTGATAAACATTCTGTTTCATACAGATTTGTCAACGATCCAACCTACGGTTAAATAAATGTCAAAGATTCTTTATTTTCCTAGTCCATCTTATACTTACAATTAATCCATCTAATTTCCAATTATTATTTGCATCAAGATAATAACAACCTGATGTATATATACGAAGTTCATAATTTGATGTAAAAGTAAATGATTCATCAGTGATTGGTAAAGACGTATTTATTGATGAATTATTTAAACAATAATTATTCATTTCTGTTGAATTTAATTCTCGTATTCCAAATATTAATGACTGATGACCAGGTGTTTGTTGATTATCAATAAAATATCGATATATATCATCATTAGTTAAATCTATAATCACAAAAAAAGAAATCTATATGAATGTTCAAGAAAAGAAAACATACTGAAAGGACAAAATAGTGTCCATCCATCAATAAGATTAATTGAACTATTTAATAGTGGTGTTTGATCAAATTTATAAATAAATAAATAAGCTAAATTTGTATTTAAAGAATGAATTTCAAAATGAACTGAAATTGGAAGTGAACTTGTTATATTAATATAATGATAACTGAATAATAAATTATTAGTAGTTGAATTAATTGATGTAACATTTTGTAAATACATGGATGGAATTAATACATTTGGATCACGAGGAATAATCAATTGTATTGGATTATCTTGGTGGGCTTGAAAAGAAACTTCATTTCTATTTTGATCAATAATTGAAAGTGAAATTGATCTTGAAAGATTTGTATTTTGGAAATTTCCAAATGAAGCAAGTGGATCTATTTTTGACTAAATAAAACAAAAAATAATTTAATAAAAATGATTCAAATTACAGAAAATTACTCGAAGTGAAATTGAAGAATTAGACGTTGTGTTCAAAATAAAACTGGATGGAATATGAAATTGAGCATTTTCAACTTGTTTCACAAGTCTATCTTTGAGTGATTGAATTGATATAGTTTCTAATGATACAAATGATTGAGATGTATTCATTAGTGAACTTTGACCAATATTTAAATGAATATTTAATGAAGAAGTCAATAATGATATAATTTGTGTTACTTGACTATTGATTTGATTTGCTAATTGTTTTTGATAATAAATATTTCGATTTTTTTCAATTGTTGTAGTAGAAAAATCATTTCCATCAGAAAATAAATCTTCAAAAAAAAACAAATTCAAATTCAATAATAATTAATTATATTAAAAGAATCTTACTTAAATTTGACCATGCAGATTCAAGATCAGTATCATAATCAGTTGGTACCATATTTGCACGAGAATAATCTAAATCAAGTGTACTTGTTCGTCCTTGCAATGGTCCATTCACAGCCTAAAATTATCAGGATCAATAATTGAAGAAAAAAAAATTGTTTTTTATCTTAAAATCTTTAGGTAATGTGCTGGTACTTTGCGACGTTTAACAGTTACTGTATATATTCTTTTTACCATATTCATTTTTTCATAGATGATCAGTAACGTGACTCTCATCAGTGACAGATTGAGGAGAAGTAAAAATAGAACTATCATACGGCAGATGATCTTTAGAAAGTGATTTTTATCGAGAATCATTTGCCTTTATAAATCTTAGTTTTGTAAAGAGTTTGATAGAGACATAAGAATACTGATTTCATATATTTTACATTTAAAATATTTGAAGCACATTGAAAAAGTTGATTTGATGCTGATTGAGCATCTTCATATGAGATTTTTTCAAATATTGCATATAAAGCAGAAGATAATTCATAACATCTATTTGACACAAGCATCTAAAATCATTCAAAAATATAAAAATCTTCAATAAAAATATTCTTTATAATTTTACTAAAGTATTTCGTGTTAATTGATTTGTTATTTGAGTTAATTGAACTAATGATGATGCTTGTAATATAATACTATTTGATGTTGTTATGAGAAGATTAGTTATAAATGTTACTAGATAATCTCGAACATTTGCTAGAGAATTTAATTCTGTATTATAGTCAATCAAAGCTGATTCATTCAATGGCATTGAAGTCTATTTTAAATGAAAATCAAATCAAATCAAATCAATTAAATTCAATTACTTGTTGTAAACTTTGACTTCCTAATAATGATACTGAAATATCTACAGCTGATATTCCATCTAAAACAAAATTATTTTAATTATCTTTGATAAACTGAATATGAATATTTACTTGATATAGCTTTATCAAAATTTTCATTACTCATCTGATTGAATTCTTGCGATAATAAAATAATCATTTGTCCAACAACATTTTGGTTTCCACTTGAAAGTAATCGAACAATTGGATTATTTGTTATTGTACTCGATGAATTTGTTATTTTATCAATTAAATCATTGATTGTTGCCAAATCTGCAATAATATTGACAGAAGATATATTCACTTGTGTAATAGAACCCGTAAGATCTCGAACATAAACAACAAGATTGAGTAATGAAGTTTCATTATCAGCAGATGGTAATCGAACTTGAAAATTATATTCTGATGAAAATGCAATTATTGTTCGTTGTGATATGTCTGTTGTCCATGCTAAAATTACAAGATGTGCAAAAGTCACTTTATCAAAACATACATTAACTATTTTCACTAGGGCTCAAGTAAATGAACTGATTTTCGTATCAATAATAGATCTATATGAAAAACTAAACTTTTCTTGTTGAAATCAATACTAATACATAATAAAGAGTTGAACATGTCATTATCATTGAGAAATAGTCAGTCCGTAATAAAAACTAAACATACCATATAATGAATAATCTTGTATTCCATCTACATCATACCAATTTGGACACTCAATAGTGAATAAAGTAGTTATAGTACCACCAAGAGGATTGATTGAACACGAACCATTTGAAGGCGGATGATTAATAATAAAATTCAATGCACTTGTACTTATTGCGGATTGGAATGTATAAACAACTTCAAAGCGCCAAAGACTTATTTGAAGATTATTAAGAAATAATTCATCAGTTGCTGTGAAATTACTTGTATTTGTACCTAAAGTAATCAATAAATATATCTGATAATTAAAAAAAACACGATTTTCACCAAAAAACCAAATATTTTCATATAGAATCGTATTATTAAATAAAGTCCATTGAGTAGAATTTGAAGATGTCGAATTGTCTGATCCTTGATAAATATTCCATTTTATATTTTGAAGATTCGTACAAGTTCCAATACAAATAGTAAATAGAGCTACTTGTGTTGTTGGATTAAGAAGTTGAAATTCAAGATTTGGAACACACATTGGTGAGATTACACAACTAAAACAAATATTTTTCATTGAGATAGTTCCATTAAAAACTCATAAAGAATTTACCCAACAGCAATCAGTTGTGGATGAGTAATTTCAACTGTAACAAGAACATAACCTGTTGCTTGAATAGAAGCATTCTTACGATTCTCTATATAAACCATAAATTGATAGATTTGATTTGATTGAAGTGAACCACCAAGAACTGTTAGAGATGAATTAGGCGATAAAGTGGAATTTCCCAATATCAATCCTGTTCCATTTCCTTTATAAAAAGTAATAAAGAGAAATATTTCAATAAAGATTAGAAGCTTCAATAAAACTAGATTTTGTCATTAACAATTTTACCTGATCGACTGGACAAACATGATGGGTTATAAGAATCAACTGTTGAATCATCAATTGATAGTAATATTCCTTGCATATTTGGGAAATTATATAAACCATAAATTCGACAATAATATGTATATTTCCATTTCTATGATTACGAATAAAATAACACTTATTTGAATATTTGTGTATTGATATTACTTACAGTTGCATCAAATGTATCTTCATCAGGATCAACCGAAAATGTTCCAGGATCAAGTAAAAGATCTTGTTGATCACCTCGTGTTATCATAGATGTTCCTAATTGAACAAGATTTGCTGTTATACCTGTTGCAGTTATTCTTACATAAGCTGAAGATGATGATTTTAAATTCGGTGAATCAATCATTGTCACAGTCAATGTTAGTTGATAGACACCATAATCAAGAGTTCTTGATGGGATATAGAGTTCACTAAATGTTGTCATAACTTTTTCACTTAATAGAATTTCAACTGAACAACTAGCTGACGTGCAATTCTTTATTGTCCATTTCGTAGTTGTCGAAAGTGAACCATCACAGTTAAATTGAATCATTGAACTAATAAAAAAATCTTGGCTACGTCGATACGACATTGGAAATGATAGAGATGATTGGCCAGGAATCAATGTAATCGTCGGTGAATAACAAGCTAATTTAGAAAAGAAAAATCGATAAACTATATTTTTTATATTATTCATACTATTACTTTCATTAATATTTGATGTTTGAGAAGTTGTGATGGATGCCGTGCTACTTGAGGTAGTGGTAGTGGTAGTACTAATTGTAGTACTGCTACTTGTAGTGCTGCTGCTGCTGCTGCTCGTAGTGGTACTGCTAGTGGTACTGCTAGTGGTACTGCTGCCGCTTGTTGTAGTACCAGTCGTGGTAGTGGTAGTAGTAGTAGTAGTACTTGAAGTGCTGCTGCTGGTTGTAGTGGTCCTACTTGAGGTACTACTGCTTGTGGTGGTAGTACTACTTGTGGTACTGCTACTGCTCGTTGTAGTACTGCTAGTGGCGGTACTAGTGCTACTTGAGGTACTACTACTGCTCGTTGTAGTACTACTTGAGGTACTGCTACTACTGGTTGTACTGCTACTTGTGGTAGTACTGCTGCTCGTAGTAGTACTGGTAGTCGTGGTCGTGGTAGTAGTGCGACTTGAGGTACTACTGCTGCTTGAGGTAGTACTACTTGAAGTACTGCTACTACTCGTCGTACTGCTACTTGTAGTGCTGCTACTGCTCGTAGTGGTACTACTACTGGTAGTCGTGGTAGTAGTACTACTTGTGGTACTGCTACTACTTGTTGTAGTACTAGTGGTAGTGGTGGTGCTACTTGAGGTGCTACTGCTGCTCGTAGTAGTACTACTTGTTGTGCTGCTGCTACTTGTTGTTGTACTTGTAGTGGTGGTAGTAGTAGTAGTACTATTGCAAGTGGAGGTCGTGGTAGTAGTGCTACTTGTAGTACTGCTGCTTGTGGTACTGGTGGTAGTACTGCTGCTTGTGGTACTGGTCGTAGTACTAGTAGTACTGCTAGTGGTA
>CAJNOI010000268.1:66905-95331 GCA_905250115.1 Adineta steineri
AAATGTTTTTTCGACCGAAAATTATTCGACCAACGGCACCCTACTCAAAAGGAAGGATAAATACAACATTTTGATTATTTTTATTAAAAATTAAGAGATGTTTAACGATAGTGATCTAAGACGAGAATCTAGATTGAAAAATCACAAATATATAGTTTAACTGCAAAAAAATCTCGTTTGTATAATAATATTTTTTTTTCATTTATAAAAGTCTTTCAAATAATAAAAGGAATATGAAGAAAACAATATTCATTTATCTTCATAGGACTTATATAGAGGAGTATGATTTAGCTAACACATATGGTAGTTTATTGCAATAATTTTCTGTTTTCTCTATAGTTTTCTACAGTTCTTAATAAACAAAACCTTTGGATATCTGATTATTTATTCTTTTCCAAAAAAATTTCTGCTCTTCTTCAATATGAATATTTTTTATCTAGAAATTTTCATTCGATAGTGTCTATGATGATCTGATAGAATTAAGATTGTTTTTGTTTTTTCTAACCCATACAAAAAGTTAATACTTACCAAAATATATTTTCTTCTGTTCAGAATAAAGAAAGAAATTTGTTGTGTATTTAATTTGATGATACTTCCTTATGAAAAAAAAAATTATTTTAGATTTATTTTTTAAAACTAAAGAAACAAAAAAAAGTAAAAAAGAAGATATTTTTAATATGAATAATTGTTTTCTTCTAATATAAACGCCATACAAAGAATGTCTTATTCTTATTTACAAACTATTTTCTTTTAAACAATTAACTAAACTTTATTTAACTAGCTGATTACGAGAGTCGTTATTTTTCTGCTACATCACTATAGTGTCGTGCAAATGTTAACAGAATACAATAATATTATTTTAAACATGATGATGAAATACAAGAAAGTAAAAACAAGATATTGTTATTACAACATATAATATCTTCAGTTGAAAATTTGGTTCTTAAAACTGTTTAAAAATCCACGCATTACTCTTTTTCTAATGATTTATTTTTTAATCTCTCATGTGGAATCTGCACCAGATGTGAATGTGATTGTGAGAATAAAGATGAGAGATGAATATAAAATCTATACCCACATCCTTGGTGACAACGATTATATCGAATTGAGGACAAGAGTGAAGGCAATTGTAATAGCCATCTATACTTCTATAAAATAAGAAAACGAATTTATTTTTATATTTTTCATTTTATTTTATTTTACAAAACGAAACAACAAATAAAAAAGAATGTATACAATACTCATTTCAAATATTCAACTTATTAATTTATATAATGTTGATGAATAGCTGCAGGAATACCAGTTATAGGTTGAGAATATTGATTACCTATTGGAATAAAATCAACTTCGCGTTCAACATTAACACGTCCTGTATATGGATTACGATAGAGTTCAACATCTTGCGAATAAATTCCATAATCATAATTACCATAACTAATAGTTTGATAATTTGTATTCCAACTATTCATTGGACTAATAGCAGCAATTGGTTGAGCAAACATTTTATTAATAATTATTAATTGTAATAAAAGCGATCAGGAAGCTTAGAAAAAAGTCTCGGTGAACAAGAATAGAGTTTTATTGACTTCCGTATTGTATTATTCTGATCTGAAAATCCGCAAGATCATAATCAAATATATTAATGACTAAAACCAGAGTTGTATTAGTTATTGTCTAGGAGAATTTAAAATTTAATTTTCTCGCATTTTTCTATAAAATTTTTTAGAAAAACTTCCATTACTTAATCTATAACTAGTACTAAATGATATTTTACTTAAACATGAATATTGGATTACATATTAGACATCAAGATGGTGATCTATCTTCTTTTAAATAGACCAGTACCAATAGCGCCAGATGTTAACAAACTGTTTAAGGTACATATAAATATAATTTATATAATTAGGATAATACAAAATCTAACAAAAGTATAAAGTTGCCTTGTATAAACATTCATCTTATATAGATTTGAATAAAAAATATCTTTATTTAAATTGTATTTTTGAAAGAATATATGATTTTTTATAGTTTATTTTCAAATAATATCATTTATTACTAAAATATCTTTCTATTTAACGAACAAATTATATACCTTATTATGATATTTTCCAATGGAGTCATTTAGAGATAATATAACCAAACATTCTCTTTCATGGTATAGTAAAGATATCGATACTAGTCTGATTTGCAAGACAGATTTCTATTAGTCTCCAGCGACATTTTGAGATGGTATCCAGGGGAAAACGCATAACTTCAGTATTTTATAAAAACAATTTTGAAACATCATGAAGTATGCACTTTGAAAGTCTTATTTTACATGAATAATATACTCAAGTGTTAATAAATCTATTTGGTTTTATTGGACAAATGAAATGACACGTTTGTTGATCATGAAATGAGTGACAAGTAAAAGATCTGCAGAGAACTTTGATAATTTTTCGAATATACCTAAACGTCATTTTTGATAGTGGAAATTAAAAACGTAACATATAATATTTACCACATTGATGAGTATCATCTGTAAAATAGGATGTGGGTGTGAGGGTGTAGGTGCGGTCATGAGTATGGGCAATATTGTTTCGTTTTACCCTCGTCCACAGCCATCCACACTCACCCTATTATATCTCTATATGAGCAAATTTCAAGAGAAAAAAATTGTCCTGCGATATTTTCTTTCATATCCAATGATGACGAATGAATATATTCGAATAAAACAAAATTGATATTCATTATGATGTACTTTATGTGTAGCAAAAATGTTTGCTTAAAAGTGATTTTTCATATAAGACTTACATACATAAAAATTACAGTATTGCTATAAATAACAGATAAATAACGAATAACTTTTATTTTTGAAAAATATCTTTTCTCACCTCATTGTATATTTTAATTGTGCCCGTTATGTAAATTGATATTTAGGAACGAATTTTCTATATCTATACTAATGATTTATATGGTTCAACCAAGATATTAAGTTAGCTAAATTTTCAGAAAAAAAGTTATTTGTTATAAATTAGAAATGCGGACAAGTCATTTGTATTTATAATATTAAGGGAGTGAGAAAGTGAATGACTCATGACCGAACGAGATTAGTCAATAATAAATATACAAATTGACAAAACTATTATTTATATTTTTTAGTTTACAATGAAAAAAACCGTTGATTTAAATCAACAATACTATTGATAAAATTTTGTTATTATATTTCAACAAGTTGAATAGGTAAAAACAGATATATACTGTAATTTTTTATTCTTTCAAAATGAGTCATTTTTCATTCATATATTCTCTCCTAACTCATATCGTGAAAATCTCAACGACTTTTTACTAATTTCGATAGAAAAAAAATCGGCGTAAAATCATGATTTATAACTAATTTTTCTAATGGATTTTGAATTATTCATTGATTAGAGGAACAATTTCTACAGATTTCTTTGGATATTATAATAGGCAAAAAAATATTCTTTTTTTTCATGTTGTGACTATTGTGATATAAATGAGATTGGATAATTAAGAAAATAATTGAACTAAAGAAGTAGATAGTTTTATTTATATTCATTTGATTTAATTTCAAATGTTTCTTCTTTTTAATGGAAGATAATTTATTTTTTAGATTGAATATCTCATTTAGTATTATTTTAAATAATTCTATTAATTTTCAACTAATACAAACTATAAAATTTTCGTATTTTAAAGTTTGCTATTCCAATCAGAATATGTAATTCTGCTTTTCATTTTAAAAAAGAACAAGTCCTTTTTATGCTTCAGATTTAATATTTTTTAAGCAAAATGAAGACGTGTCGATTTCTTAGATAAAAGAAGTTTCAAAAATCGAAGTCCGTACGAAAATATTTTTTTATTTTTCAAGTATTTTCTCATAAAATTAAATAGAATTGTTATACTCATTTTTTTTATGATAAATAACATAATCATCTGATGTTTTAAGTAAAATTTTCAATAATGATAATATTTAACAGCAATACGATAGTAAAATTAAATTTAAATGCATTGAAATTACATAAACGATTGGTATGTAATGGAGAAGAACGTAATTAGATAAACATGACTTATTACAAAAACAATCGATGAATAAGAAGGCGATGATTGTATGGATTAGTCATTTATTTTTACGCACTTTCAAGGACATCTAAAATATTTATCGGACACAAAATTAAGTCAAGAAAAATTTTTCATGTACGATAACTGTTGCTTTTTAATTATTCGAAAATATTCGTAAAATATTTATTTTCTTCTATTAAAGAATAACTATTTTTTTTAAATTTTCATAGCCATAATATATGTTGGTTGTACATAAAATACATGACGAATATTGTCTAATTCCCAACTATCGCAATCAATCGTAAGTGAAGATTATGTGTAAGGAACAGAATAGATAAAAAAATTACGTATGTTTTTTTTCTACAATCATCATAGGCAAATGCGTCATGTAAATAAAAAAAACGAAATATACGTTGTCGTTTGTATTTAATTGCTTGTTTGTTTTTGCGTCGAAACGAAAAAGAAAGAGATAAGAGATAATTTCTGCATCAGTGAGCCGTGTGAACAAACCGTTATAAATCTCTCTCCTCTTTATATTTTTTTCTTAATACACTTTTATTATTATTCATATTAAGTATAGGTAACTATTTTGTTTCGACTTCGATCGTTCTTCTATATTATTTCTAGGTTTATATTACAAATGTGTTGTTTCTTAGCTATATTTTTTCTTATAGGTTGAAATGAATTCTATTGATGATATTATTTCAATCAATGATCCGGATTCTGGGGAACATTATGAATACACCGATGATCTAGGTCCTGGAGAACTTTTTGATTTTAACAATGTAGACAGCAATGGGGAATCGATTTCAAATAAAGATATTGAAATGAAGGTTCGTAAGAACTGGCCTGATGACGAAATGCGATATGCAGCAAATAGAGAAACTGAGTATGCAATATCTCTTTATCATATTAAAAATGAATTTAGTTTTGTTTTTGTTTTTTATAGAAAAACTTGTTCATCGATAATAAAAAGTATATTATTTAGTCGTGAGTGTTTGGCTTGTACAATCTCAACCATATCAATGCTAGTTGGAATATTGATAGTTGTTTATACTATGCCAAAAAAACCAGGTATGATCTTCATATAATGTGTTTTTCCTATTGAAAATATTGAAATCAAAATTGTAAGTGGTACTTTATCTTTATATTTAACAGCAAGACTCTTGTTGACTGTTATAAAAACTATGCACAAGTGTATTCCAATATACTTGTATCTAACGACATTCAGTTATAATAATCCCATGAATATTAGATCATCAGTTTATTGTTTATGTATTGTTTATGTATTTTTTAGTTGTAATTTGTGATATGAACTTCGCTTTGGTAAATCCTATACAGGTCGAGTACAATTATCGACCACAATCTGTTGCCGTTGGTGATTTCAATAATGATACTTGGATGGATATTGTTGTTGCAAATCGTGCAACAAACAATATAGCTGTGTTTTTTGGATATAGTAATGTTGGTTTATCATCAACATCAATGACTTATTCTACTGGTACCAATTCTACACCGTGTATGGTAACTGTTGGCGATTTCAACAATGATGGTCGACTTGATATTGTTGTTGCAAATTATGGTGTTAATAATGTTGGTATATTTTTGGGAATTGGAAAAGGAGCTTTTGGAAGTCAAAATACACTTTCCACTGGTTCGTCACGTCCTCTTTGGATTTATGTAGCGGATTTGAACAATGACAAAGCACAAGATATGATCGTAGCCAATTATGGCACGCAAAGCATAAGTATCTTTTATGGATATGGAAATGGAAAATTCTCCAATGCAATGACATATTTTACAGGTTATGATTCTATTCCGATGGGAATTACTGTTGGAGATTTTAATAATGATAAACATATGGATATTGCTATCGCTAATTCTGGTACAAATAACGTTGGTATTTTACTCGGAAATGAAAATAGTACTTTTATAACTCAGAATACCTTTCCGACTGGTTATGGTTCACATCCATATTCGATCGCTACTCATGATTTTAATGGTGACAACTTTCTTGACATTGTTGTTGCAAATCATGGTAGTCATAGTGTTGGTGTACTTTTGGGAAATGGCAACGGATCTTTTTCACACTCAACAATCTATTCAATTGGTAATTCTATTCCAATTGCTGTTGCCATTGGTGATATGAATAATGACAATCATACGGATTTAGTTGTTACAAATAATGGTACTAATGATATTGCAGTTTTGATTGGGTATGGGAATGGTAGTTTTCGAAGTCCAACAATGTATTCAACTGGTTCTTTATCATCAGTTTCAGTTGCCATAACTGATTTTAATAATGACGTTATACCAGATATTGTCGTTATTCATAATGAAACTAATGCTATTGGCATCCTTCTTGGATATAGTAAAGGATTTGTTAATCAAATACAATATTCAACTGGGAATAATCCAGCTGCTGTAGGTGTTGGATATTTCAATAATGATACTCAATTAGATATAATTGCTGGTAATTATATTGACAACACTGTAAGTATACGATTAGGATATGCTGATGGATTATTTGGAAATGAAACAATATTTCCAGTTGGTTCTGGACCACAAGCATTAGTTGTCGGTAATTTTAACAATGACACTCATTTAGATATTATCGTGGCTAATTCTGGTGATAATACCATAAGTGTACTTCTTGGATATGGTACTGGCTCTTTTGCAAATCAAACAGTATATGCAACTGGGCTAGGTCCATCTTCTATATCTATGGGTGATTTTAATAATGATACTCATTTGGATCTTGTTCTCGCTAACGGCTTTCCTCACGCTAACACCATAAGTGTACTTCTCGGAAAGGGCGATGGTACTTTTGGAATTGTAATGATATATGCAGCAGGCAACGGTCCATGGGCTTTAGATGTGGGTGATTTTAATAATGACACTATACTGGATGTCGTCGTCGTCAACAGTTGGGACAGCACTGTTGGTATACTTCTAGGTATTGGTGATGGTTCTTTTCCAAATCAGACTACATATTTAACTGGTAATGGACCACAAGCAGTAGTTGTTGGTGATTTTAACAATGATGGTAAACTAGATTTCGTTGTTGCTAATCGAGGTGACGCAAGTGTAAGTGTATATCTTGGATATGGTAATGCGTCGTTTACAGATCAAATGGTTTATTCAGTTGGTTCTGTACCAAACGCTATAGTTGTTGGTAATTTCAGCAAAGATGCATATTTAGATATAGTTGTTGCTAATCAAGGTGACAACGATGTCAGCTTACTTCTTGGATTTGGTAATGGTAGTTTTGCAACTCAAACAACATATTCAACTGGTTTAGCACCAAATGCTATTGCTGCTGGTGATTTTAACAATGATTCTCTGCTGGATGTTGTTGTTGGTAATCTCGATAATAACAGTGTTAGTGTATTACTTCATTTTGTTGGAGGTGATCTGACAAGTGAAACGACATATGCATCTGGTGGTGGTTCCGATTTACAATATGTTATCGCTGATGATTTCAACAATGATACATATCAAGATCTCATCGTTGCTAACTTTGGAACTAATAATATTGGTGTTCTTCTTGGAAATGGAACAGGTACTTTTGCAAATCAAATTAATTTTACAATGGGTCCAAATTCTCATCCGGCGTCAATCGCTGCCGGTGATTTTAATAAAGATGGACAAGTAGATCTTGCTGTTGCCAATTATGGTACAAAATATATTGGAATGCTTCTTGGAAATGGAAAAGGATGGTTTACAAGTCAAGTAGTTTATGGTGATAGTATGGATTTTGCTCCGTTAGTTATAGCTGCTGGTGACTTTTATAATGATGGACAAGCAGAAATTGTAGTCGCTTATGATGATCGTGATAATGTTGATATATTTAGTGCATTTGATACTGGATTTTTCTCTCCTCAAAAAACTTATCCATCTGGCCGTGGACCATGGTGCGTAGCTATGGGTGACTTTAACAATGACAATCAACTGGATATCGTCGTTGTTAATACTAATGATAATAGCATAAGTATACTTTTTGGATATGGTAATGGTTCGTTTACAATTGGACCAACATATCTTACTATTCCTTCACCCTCATCTGTAGTTGTTGCAGATTTTAACAATGATACTCAACTCGATATTGTCGTTGGTAATTTGGATATTAATTATATCATATGTGTATATTCTGGATATGGTAATGGGTCTTTTGCATATCCACTATTTTTTTTAGCTAGCTGGGGTCCAGGAGCTATAGTTGTTGGTGATTTCAACAATGACAACAAATTGGATATCATAGTTGCTAATTTTTATGCCAACAATGTAAGTGTGCTTCTCGGAAATGGCCAGGGATTATTTATACCTCCAGTAACATATCCGACTGGATCATATCCAACTGCTATAGCTGCTGGTGATTTTAACAATGACACCCAACTAGATATCGTCGTCGCTAATAATAATGATGCAACTATAAGTGTACTTCTTGGGTATGGCAATGGATCCTTTGCAGATCAAGTTACATATCCAACTGGATCTTATCCATATTTTGTAGCTGTTGGTGATTTTAACAATGACACACGACTAGATATTGTCGTTGCGAATGATGGTGACAACAATGTAGGTTTACTTCTCGGATATGGTGATGGTTCATTTGCAAATCAAACAACGTTTATAGTTGGCAACTCACCACAGGCCTTGACTGTTGGTGATGTGAATAACGATACTCGATTAGATATTGTCGTCGTTAATACAGGTGATAACACTGCTAGTGTACTTCTTGGATTTGGCGATGGTACTTTTAGAGAGCCGGCAGTATATTCAACTGGATTTCTGCCATACTTTGTAGCCCTTGCTGATTTCAACGGTGATAAACGACTGGATATCATCGTTGCTAATTATCGAGACGATCGGCTAAGTATACTTTTTGGATATGTTAACTTTGCTTTTGTTAAACAAATAACACTCATAACTGGTAATGGTTCACAACCAAAATCATTTGCCATTGATGATTTTAACAAAGATAATCGACTCGATATTGCTGTCACAAATTCGGGCACGAATAATATGGGTATATTTCTTAGTTATGGAAATGGTTCTTTTGCTCTTCAGAAAACATATGCAACTGGTTCTTCTCCACGATCCATAGCTAGTGGTGATTTCAATAATGACACTATACTAGATATTGTTGTCGCTAATAGTGGTAGTGACAGTGTTAGTGTACTTTTTGGATATGAAAATGGTTTTTTTTTAAATCAAACAACATTTACAACTGGCTTTGAATCTAAACCATATACGGTAGCTGTTGGTCATTTTAACAAAGACATCTTTTTAGATATCGCCGTCATTAATTATGGTCTGAGCAATGTGTATGTGTTTCTTGGATATGGTAATGACACATTGGTAGGTGAATCGGCTTTTACACTTGGTTTTGGATCATCACCAATATCTTTAGCTGTTGCTGATTTCAATAATGATAAACAGTTGGATTTTGCTGTTGTGAACGAAGGCACTGATAACTTAAAAATTCTTCTAGAAACTTGTTAATCTTATGAACCACATTTTTGTGAGAGTGCTAGGACTTGCATAATATAATAATTTCGTTTTATTTTCTCTGTTGTCTTGTTTAATTTTTTGTAATATATAATTACATATATATGGTGGTGCGTAATTTAATAAATTGAAATAAAAATAAATGTTGATGTTCTTTTTGTACAAATTCGTTTAATCTATATGAAATTAACAACATAATAGAGGGCTACTGATATTTATCTTTAATTTTTTGTCTAGTTTTATGTTAGCTGCTTGCTCACGGTTTATTGATAATTGTAGTCCAGGCGTCTTTCTTTCTTAATGCTCTTCAATCAACAAAGCCAATTCAACATCAATATCAACATTATTTTTTCATTCTTTGTGTTATCAGAAACCATGTTTTATTAATAGTAATCCAGTGAATCTGTAAGCTTGTGGATGTGTAGAAAACATATTATTATATCCTTCAACACTGTAATTCGTACAAGGCAAATTTCAAAACGTTAGTATCTTGCATATTCCAAATATATGCGTTGGAAAGTAGTAAAGTGACCAATTATTACAGATACTAACAAGATAATCATTGAATTTAGTAGCTATCCGATACTTGGTTAAAATTAGGAAGCAGTTGATCAAAGTATCATCAATATGTTAAAAGTGAAGAGAAAAATTTATTTCTACTCGAAGAAATATTTGTTTGCGATTTGAATAATCTAATTAGACAAGTCATCGTCGGAATATACATCAGCTTTTAATAACACTATCTTATTATTTTCTTCAGAATGACGTATCGACTCAACTTCGTTGAACAATAATCTAAATAATTTTTAAATAACTAAAAATTCAATTTTAAATTGATGATCTTTAAAATAAAATGAAGTAAAGTTAGATAAATAGATTGAGAAATCAATAAAATCGTCCTATTGGTCGTATTATTTTATAAGATAATCAATGAGAATAAATTGTTCTTTGTCAAACTTTTTATTTAGTAGTCAAATAATGTTGATAACTGATAACATCTATTATGCACAGAAAGAATAATATAAAGGCATAGATTCAGATAGATTTTCATTAGAGATTCCATTCCTCCAATATAGAAAATATCTTCAAATTATCTAATTGAACATTTCTTTTAGTTAATTATTCACCAGAGATCTAAACAGATCATCTGCCTCTAATTTCATTTTCAAGATTTCAAATAAAAAAAGTAGAAATTAAAAAAGTACAATAAAGCAGCTTGAGGGTAACACGATTAGAAATGACTATTTATTATTTTGACTCGTTAAAATTCTAACTATTAATATATGTCAGGACTACATTCGTCATTGCTCATTCATTTACACACTTTATATAGTTGTTTAATTAAATTTCTAATTACCACGGTTTGTCCTTTATTGTTATCGTTGCATAGAAATTCTTCCTTGCTTCATGTTAATTCCTATTTCATATTTCTATTTCCATAATAAATTTGATCTAGATTTTTTTTAATTAGTCCATAAATATTCTCCAAGGTCGAATCAATTAGATGTTGGATTTTTTTCTAAGTTTTTATGTTTTTTATACATCTCATGTGATTTACTAAATTGATAAGTGCGCTATGCAGTCATACTATTCCGGTCACTCTAATTTTCTTTCTTTATCTAGACATATTCTTCAACCTTCATCGAAAAGTTATAATAGAATTTTCTATATAGAAAGATACACAGACGGAAAACGAACATTTAACATCAAATAATCATTACGATTTCCAGCAGTAACGACAGCATTAATTAGTTTGAGGGGATGGGTGTGGGTGTGGGTGGCTGTGAGTAGGACGAGCAGACACCCACATCCACACCCGATATTAACATCGCTGATCCTCTACTAAAACGAATTAATATTGTGCAACTTCTAGTGTACATGTACAAGCTGTGTGAATGCTATGTTTTGTTTACTTGTATAGAAAATGTACCGTTGTTAAAAATATACTTTAATAACTATATAAAAATTATAGCATAAAATTACAAAATAAAAGATTGTTAAGTCGATTCCGAAGTAACGACTATTATGAGATCAAACTCTATAAAACAAAACATTTTTTTCGCAAAAAAAAAGTGATCCTTAGTCCCAAAAATTACTATAAAAAATTGTTTTAAAAAACGAACACTAGATTCTTGTTCCTCGACTTCGTTTACCCTTGTGTCAAACTTTATACACCAGTGAAATAATTAATAATTAAAGAACGAAAGAACGTACGTAACTCATTCTGCCTATACTCTTCTTCCAGTAGAGAGAACAAATAGAATCATTTTGTGATACTTCTTAGGATTAATTCGTGATCACTTTTTCTAACTTGTTTACTTTGATGTTCGGATTCAGAGATGTTGATGAATTAATCCGTTTTGGCTCAACCCGCTCATGAATTAGATTTTGAGAGTGGGTTCTATTTAATATTCATACTCACATCCTCAAGATTGATAATAAGACGAAGTTGTACGACAACTTATTTTATTTTGTTATATTATTGTCTGAATAAAATTTACGAATGTGACTGATAAGACATTTTATTCCAAATAATTAACACCAGTCAAATATATAACAACAACGATACAAAACTGACAACAATAGTACAAGACAAACAACAACAACTAGAAAAAAATTGACAACAATTGTAATACAGCAATTCACGAAAGCCTAGTAAATAGAAGCAGGATTTGAACCGAAAAATGAAGGAGAATATGATGATATGAACAATATAAAACATAACAGTTAACGTCATTTGTTGCTAAGAGATCAGTATTTGTTGAAATCAGTTTTTTAATGAAGGTAACTGCACTATCATGTTTGTCCATTTGGTCTAATCTGGTTTGTCTTGCACCAACCGAAGATTTGCTTTCTTACTGTCCGACGAAAACGACTTGAAGCCATGAGAAAAACATAAAAACTACCCTAAAAATAATACGAAACAATATGAACAATCTTTGTACAACAAATGAAACATACCGCATAATTGACCCAAATTAGGAGAGTAGTAGCTAAAGAGATAAAGTACTGAATAGAATTAGGATCTGTTTTCGCATTCACTCCAGATGTACACCAGAGATAGATACTGTAAATACCATAAGGAGAGAGAGACAAAACAATTAATATCACTTGCATACAAATCATTCTTGTCATTTGTTTTTGGGCTCCTTGGTCAGCAAGAGCAGTTGTTCGTTCAATGTTTCGATAGGCCAAGTATCCGAAAATGATCAATATAAGACTGACTATAATAGTGAGCGGAACAACAATGAATAGTGGTACATAGATGTTAAACACATTATTTGTATAATGGCAAACACCAGTGATTGGTGAAAGGTTGGCAAAGATAAGATATGGAATACCATGTAAACAACAAATGATCATGACAACGATCACAATATAATGGGCCCACTTAATATTACTCCAGTTCCGTACACGAATATTTGATGATGTTGCGAAAAATTGATCGATAGTAGCCAAACACGCATAACACAAAGAAATGAAACTAAGTGTAACATTGAAAAATCTTCTGAGTTTACACCATACATTTGAAGTGATAAGAAATTCCACTGCAAATCCGTCAGATGCAACACGTAAGCCTACATTAATTAACATTATGAGAATGTTTTGGATTGAACCAATAAGATAATAGAATGTAGAAGGATTCGTGCGGTAGTTACGCACACTCACGAAAACGATGATGTTGATTCCATTACCTATTAGGCCCATGATAGCAATAAAGAGTCCGAAGTAGATGGTACACTGCTGACTAAGGTACACAAATGATACAGCCATTTTATTATACTAAGCGCGCGATCAAGAAATCTAAAAAGCATATTTAATATTTGATTAGATATCTGGATCAAGTTTTTACAAAAATATTTGGTAGACTCATTTCAATCACTGAACAGTTACAGTGTAAAATGAAAGGAGCATACTGTTTGTTGAAAAGACTAGACATATTTCAGTCAAATTAAAACTTTCATGATCAAACTACCAACATTATATTCAATGAACACTTTGTCCATATAACTTGATGCTTAAATTCACGAGTTACTTAGATTAAGTTTGAACATAAATGTACTTTCAACTGTATAATATCAATTGGAAAAATAATTGGAAGAAACTGAGTAAAGATCTTAGTATAACAAAACCAAAAGATAAAAGTTTGCCTGAAGATTAAATCAAATAAGGTCCTTTTACTACTGCTATCATGACACTGAGAAAAAAATACATAGATCATGCTGAACTTGTCGACGGACTCTCACTATCAGTATCTTCGAAGAAATAAACTACAAAAAAATTTTCCTGATTTTTTATTAACATCAGAGAAAATGGATTTCAAATGTGGATGAGGACAAGATGTTTTACAGTGCATTCGCTATAATATTATAAAACACATGACTGAGATAAAATTATACATTTTTTCTCATTTATATAGACGCTTCACTTGAGTTATAGTTTATCATTGGGATAAAATCTTTATGTCAATTATAGTTTATTATTCAGACAAGAGTTCAAAGAAGTGTAGGGAACTAGCAAAAGATAATTTTAGCATACAATTATCTTTTCCTTTTTGTCGCACTTATGCATGACTACTATGAACTATAAATTATAATTGAAACAAAACTATCTTTCGCTCTTTTGCTTCATTTATACGATGGATTGACGAAAAACAAAGAAAATAATTTGTTAACATATTCTCTACGAGATTTATATGTGAGATATGATTTAACCGCTGTTGTTGATAAGAGAAAGAGAGAAAATCTATTCGAATAAGTACAGCGATAGTTTCATCAGTTTAATAACAATGATAAAACAAAAAACAAATCTCTATTGTTTAATTTGTCCACAACAGTACATATGAAGCAAGATTTCCCATAATCTATACTCTGTTTCGTCCACACAAAATGTATCATACTGGTTTGTTACACTTTACCGTTCTGATCAAGTGATTTGTCGATATTTTACTAGTAAATAAACAGCAATGCAATTAATTTTAATTCCGATACTATATTGATCACACCATGTAGAGAAGGAAGACGAGGTGATGAATCTATCTATTCCTATACTTTAACATTACTTTTACATCGTTGTTTTACAAAAAAATGTTCAAAGAAAAATTAAAGATTAGAAGATTTTTGTTTTCTTTTTTTATAACTTTATTTGCTGGTTTACGTGACACTCGAAAGTACTTACATGGTATAATAAGAAATGGAGATGTCAAAGTGAGAAGATTAATTATTACTTATGTTAATATCATGCATGATCGATATATGTATTAACTCAATTCTATTGTTAATAAGCCGTTTTTACAAGATCTCGATATGTACAACGTGTTATTATGCATAGAAAGCTGAACGAGTCTATTTGTCTTAAAGTATATTTTGTGAATAGGTGTTATTTACTTAAACTTAACGCATTTTACTATCTTACTTAACATTAGAAACATTTGTAAATTAGACTACATGTATCATACCAACTTATATGCTACTTACTTACTTCGACAAGTGCTATACATCGGCAGTGAGAAGAGAATGCGTAGAACTTAACACTGAGAGTGATTATCAAATACATTTTATATTCAGAGAATGTGACTGGTAAAAATTGCGATGATTATCGTCAACCATTATTCGCTTAAAGGACGAGACAACAACTGCATAATTTAGTTCACGAGCTGTTGAAACAAATCAGTTTTGATCGATAAATTATTTATTGGTGATATTTTTAGTAAATTAGATTTACATCTTTGACAGCAGAATAGTTTTTTTTTCAAATTTTATTTAACAAGCAAATGCATATACGGATCTTCTTTTGACTAGCTTGATATTAAGTATGTTTTATATCTCTCTCGTGGTGGAATATGAAATAATATATCGGTTACACAAATTTTGTTTAAAGACAGACGTAACCAAGTTTTTTTGGTCACACTCAGTGGCAATGCCTATGTCTCAAGACTACTCTTTCTATTTTTTTGCGACTTGAGATCTTTTCCCTTAAGCAATATGAATCAAGACTAGGAGAGACATTAGATATATCTATTATATTCATAAAATCTACAAGAACGTGTTATTTCAGGATGAAAAAAGTAAAGTTTTTTAAAATTAAACAACAAAATTCATCTCCTGAAGTGAAACATGATAACTTCAAGTTCAAATTAAAAACTCTTATGAAAATGAAAGTTGATACAACTGATTTCTAACATACATACGTCAGGTTTTTTTTTTCTACAAGGTTTGTTCACAATAGAAAACAAGATTATATCATACGTGATTTTTTGCTTCGCAGCAATTGTATATAAACACAGTACAGTTATGAAAGGTATGCGACCGCATGTTGATTTATGTGTTAAAAAGGATTACAAAAAAAAACGATACATCAGAAAAATATTATTCCATATTATAGTCAACTATGCGATATAATAATTTTGCGTAAACTAGTTCAAGAAAAAAAAGTATGTTTTAGTAGAAAAAAAAATTTCTTTATTCTTTGTTTAAAGAATAATAAAATAAAGTAGCACCGCTAGTATACATCTGTCAAAGAATGTTTTAATATTCTCATATATTATTTTTGCACGCGGAACCAGAAATAATATTATTTAGAATCGCGACAAAACTTTTACACATAAAATAATAAAACAGTTGGGAGAGAATTTATTTTGGTATATAATGAAGTTGAAAACACTTTGCAGAACATCATTCAGAAAACATTTTTAATTGTCGAACAATATTAAATATGCTCTCCTTTGTGTTTATGATAATACTCATCAAATGTTTGATTATGTCAATAAATATTACGAAGTATGGGCCTTTTGAAATAGCTCTATTTACTTTCTTTCTGACTATAAAGAAGACGATACAATTTTCTTTTTTTTCTCTTTATATACATCTTAATACTCACAGCGATATTGAATTAGTTGAATCAACAAAATATCGGTGATTTATTCACAAAAAGATATTTTGACGAAAGTAATTAACTGAATGATTTGATGATATCACTCCCATAAAACAATGGTGCCATATAGAAACCAACATTTTTTTATTCATTTTTTTTTCTCTCTTTATATACAAGAACGTATCGTGCAAGTGAAACAGTCTACACTGCTCATAACTTCTCTATATCAAAGAACAGGAAATGCGTCGCAATTAACAAAGTAAATAAAACACGCGTTCTTCATTGACTTTAAAAATAAAAAACATTCATTTTCTCTTTTTCAAAAGAGAAATGATAAGTTTTTCTTAGTTAAACAATATCTGTTTCATTACTATCTACAACCTGTTGTTTATTCTTTATAGTAGATGCTTTCATAATATATTAATGTATAGTTGGAAGAAAAAATCGATTCTATCAAGTAGTAACAGTTCTCGTATATCAGAACCGTTTCAACTTTATATAAGGATTATAACAACGATTTTAATATGAATGTATTCTCTGATATTAAAACATTAGAAACTCTGTATAAATTACTTGATCTTAATGAAAATTTTAATAAAAATAATGTAAATAATTTTGATTCAATCAAATGGATGCATAGATTGACAACATTGCGACATGTAGAGTTTGGTACTGTCTCAACAATATCATCAGAAAAATTTCTTTGTTTATTGAAAAATATACTGCATTTATATTCATTGATTGTAGAAAAACGTCTCTTACAAATAGCGACAGAACACTGGAATAATGTTTCTATATGTACTCATCTATCTCGTAAGATTCTCTCTTTGAAATTATGAGGAATAAAAGAAAGCTTACGATCTATAAGTAATCATGAGAGAATTAACAAATTATTTAACTTTTTTCCTGAAAATGTCAACATTTATCTTTAAGTGTTCAATCACCAGACGATACAATTCCTTCTCTTTTATAAAATATTTCTCAATTATATAGTTTACATGTTACTATTACGATAAGAAAATATTTGTCTATTGATATGACATGAGTACAAAACAACAGACGATATTCAACAATTCTGATTGTATCATTGTTAACAACGAACTTAATATTTAATTTTGCTTAGGAAAACATCCATGGTACATAAAAGATTCATAGATGTTGAGTGTGAAAAAATTTTTTTATTAAAAAATAATATGAAGATCTACTTCTTCTTTATTAATAATAGTTTTTTAATCAACAATAGTTTGACGATATTATATTTAAAAAAATTGTTTTGAAAGTAACAAGATATTATATGCAGAAGTCATGAGCTAAGGGTGGGTGTGGGTGTGGGTATGCGTAGCATATACACCCACATCTACCATCTTTATCGGTACAGAAATACTACCATCAAGCATCATTATTCATCTTACTAAAGTAATTTTATTTTATGCTGAGTAAGTAAGTAAGAAAAATAGATGTGGAAGATTTTATAAATCATTTTTGGTTGTCATGTAACGTAATAAAAAGAAAAAATCGAAGCAAACGTTTTTGTGAATATCGCATTAATACATCCATTTTTTTTCTCAAAACTATTATGGATGTATCACTTTTATCAGCATCAACTCAATGTCATTGTCATTGATTATAACAAAATCCAAGACAACATATTCCTATTGACAAACAAATCGTCTAAAGTCTCTTTCTTTTTACGTCAGTGCACTATGAGAATATATTTCTTTTCCCTTCGCAAATCATGATATTTCTTCTAAAATAAACCCTGATTTTGAATATTTTCTCAGCACTGCATGTTGATACAAATCGTTTGCTTCCGCATTCCACTTTTATAGTTTTGAAAAAGGAAATGAATTAATTTTTTTAATTTATGCATGACTTTACATCAAAATGGACGTGTAAGCCAATAAAACTTTTGTTTGAATGTGCATTATTTTTGCAGTTTATAAGAAGTGAGGATATGTATCAACTAAGTTGCATGATTATCATGATTAAAAGGATTTGTAACTGTAATCACTGATTTTTACGTTCTCTTAAAGGCATAAAAATACAATTTATTCTTTTCTATATTAATATCAATACTCAACAGATGGATTTTCGAATTTAAAGCATGTAATATAATACAGCCTTTATAGTCAACTTCATAATGCCTATTTTATGCTTTTATCTATGAATAAAAACGATGTGTATTGAAGCGGATATCAAAGTAATCATCCTGTGTATTATAATTATTTTCTTTTCTGTCAAAAGAGATTTTCAGACGGCATGCGAGTTATAAGACTTTCTATGCGGTAAGCGCGGATTTACTACCCCTCACTACTTATCTTGAGGATACCGTTAGTGAGCAGAATCATTTCCTGAAGTACAATGAGCATTCATCTCCTTTCTCTTTGTATTATGTTTTCTCTTTTTCATCTTTTTCTCTTGATTCATTCTACGAATCTGTCATGAATAGGTAAGTTGCTTCATCACATATACCATTGGCGCTGCTGATCATAAAGTTTTATGTGAACTAAGATGAGTGAATAGTTTTTAAAATAGTTAAAAAGAGATCATGATCCAGCTTCAAAGCAGACTAATCGGTCCAATCCGACATTATTGTCCTTTGTTTTTACTATTTATTAAATTGTATACTTCTCATAGATGACATAATTCACTAGAAAAGTTTTACGATAACAAAATACTGTATGAATTTCAATTAAAATAATATATTAAATCATAAGGATTTCATAAATTCATCATATCTCTCACCTACACATAGTATTCTGTAATGCGGCAATCATACTAATTAATGTGGGAATGTGATTATCAAAAATAAGTTATCATCGAGAATAAGACATATCACTTTCTGAAAACAGGACAGTCCTGTAGATTTTTTGCTATTTGTCTAAAGAGATGTAAGTTAACTTTTTGATCGGCAGTGACTAAAGTTTAAATTTTTTGATATTTTTTCGAAAGTTTTCTTGTTTTCAAGAAATTGTGAGTAAACAAGAAAAAACGATAAAGAGACTGTTCCCATAAGAAATTAGATTAGAAAAATCGTCAAACATGATTCCGTTTTTAAAATGTTCAAAAATTTAGTATTTGTAATCATGTCTTGATGGTGTCCATGCCACTGAAACCTTAGACCATCATAGGTGACGGCTAAAAAATCTTTAATATTTTCTATCTATTGATGAGACAGACTAGAATTTTCTTTTAAAAATCGATAAAGACGGCGATCGGGGCACTCGATTGATACCCCTGTAACTATCTAGTGAGATGGCACGTACTCTTAATAATTGTGTGTACAAGAAAAGAAGTTTTCATACCGAGAACTTGAAGATCTAGCAAGTTTGGCTGTACGTTGAAGGGCATGGGTGTGTATTGAATCTAATGACCACACTCACGCCCTCAAGATATTTACTCGATTACAGTCATCAAATCTTTTTCTATCGTCCTAGAAGTATAGAACATGTTTATGTAAAAACAAAACAATATTATTTTTATTATTGCGAATTTCTAAAATGTCGAAGGATACATGATATTGATGGAAATATTTATCATCTTTTTAATTTGATTTCTGATTGTCTATTTTGAAAGGAACTATTACACACGGAATGTTAGTATGGAAACGTATTATAAATCTCTTGAGGATGTACGTGTATGCTACTCATACTCACATCTACACCCACCCTCAAATATTGATGTGAAAGCATTTATTTCAATTTATATGTATTTTCGTAAATATATCATCCGTTGACTTATTTTAAAACCCTTTTTATGTCTCTTTTTTGTCATTCTTCTATCGTTATCCTTTACGATAGTTATTGGTTTCCTTTATCTTCTTTTCTAATAACTTTTTTATATATTTCAATATCTTGCCAACATTCGGAGTACCAAGTCCTGTTACAGGATCCCAACCACAACTAGTTTGAAAACCTTTACACTGATCATTGCAGGTGCCTGGCAAACATATATTATCTCCTGATGTTATATCTTTAAAACATTTTGGACATTCCTTAGTCATCTTGTATAACAATGGATTGAGAAAACCTAATGTTCGATTTGTTATATTTATTGAATATGAATTGAGAATTGAAACAATACCAGCCCATATTGGTCCTGACATACTCGTACTGAATGATTGTTCATAAATACCGTTGGTCACAGTAAAACCGTATACACTAAGTGCAGCCACATCTGAGAAAGCACGTCCATGTCGACTGTACATTGATGATGGAGGATACTCTTTTGGAAGTTCACTCTTCTGATTCTGACATTGACTTTCTTGAAATTATCGACTAACAACATCTTTTTGATAGGATGGTTGAGCCATAACAGTAGAGAATCCACCACCACTAGTGGAACCAGTATCATTAAAACTAAGAGCAACTTCATGTCCATCTGATACACAAGCAACCCCTATGCTGTCTTATCGGAACAAATCGATGGTTGATGTGGCAATGTTTCGTATCTCATATTGATTAATTCAGTTGCACCAACCGATGTGATGAATGAAGAGCTGCCTGGGTATCCAGGATAAAACACTTTATTTGTGCAATTTACAGTTTCATTATTTCCTCCAAAACCATTCGCTCCAGAACTACCACTTAACACTAAAACTGTGATGCCTCTCATTGCTAGTTTCATGAATTCAAGATTTGTACGATCTATGTATTTCTCCGCTGCACTCAAGGTCTTATCATCACAATTGCTAACAGTTGAACATATACCTATTTCAGGTTCAAAGTACGAAATGGTTAGAACTTGTGGTATATCATCCAACTGATTTAATAAACGTGTCGTTGTGAAGAAATTTTCACCAAATGAAGAATTAAAGCTTTTATCATAGTTGAAATACCAAGTTTCGGCCGCAGGATTTAAACCAGCCATCTGTTCGATATCTGTCATTGAATTGGCACCTGGATTTGATTGATTATTACTTCCACGAATATGATTTTTCTTAAGAAGTTTAATCGGTAACTCAAGTAATTTTCCATAGAAACGTAAGTCCTGTTCACTATAGTAAAAACCAAGGAATTCTAGTGCCCCTTGAGAGATAACTGATGATGGATCATTTTTCAAAACTTCTGGAATGTTATAATATTTTTTAAGAAACTGTGGAATAATGTAGGGTTTTGTCTCGATTACATCGGCTGCCGCAACAGTTGTAATTGTTGTATCACTATCTAATTCATCAACTGTAGTAGAACGAATGGTTTCATGTGATTTGGAAGGATTTTTATAAATCTGTCGAAAATCATTCAGTCTAAGATGAAACTCAACATATTCACTTATTTCATCTGGCAAACAAATGTCATTAAAGATTCGATGAATAGTGCGTCCTGTATTAGAATTTTTATAAGGATGAAATTCAATTGAGAAACATTTTGATGCTTGTTCAACTGTTGTTGTAATCTGAACTGTATCACCTCCGATAATGTTTACAGATACAAAAGATTCCTTTTTAATCCAACGTTTGATTGAATTCAAGGCTTCAGTATTAGGTTTAAGAATTGCATTGATTTATGATAGTGTTAACCATTGTTGATATTCACTGCTATCAGGATTGGTAATTTTCCAAAATAATGATTCGAATTTCTCTCGTGCTGCTTGATCTTGTTTTATAATTAGATAGAATGTAATTGATTCATCTGAATCTGATGGCTCAGATGAGAATTTTTTCCAAGGATGAGGAGGAGAACCTTGAATAAAAATATATAGAATGAGGGCGGGTGCGTATCTCTTACCCAGCCACACCCCACACTCACAACAACATCCGCACACACACCCTCAAGATAAAAGCTGTTTTTTACCTTTTAATGTAACTTTTTGACATTTTGTTGTACTTGGTTGTGGTTTTGTTTTACTAGGTTCATTTGGACGATGCACTGGTTTTCCTAAAAACATATTGTTATCTATATTCTTGATCTTACGAATATCAAATGTTAACAGGAACTATGTTAATAAACGTAGAAGTTTTTTTCTCGAGAAATGCAACATTGAAAGAATAAAGTGATTTCTATTTAGGTTAGATGTTCTTATCATGAAAATACTTGTTTCACCTGCATAGATGAACTTTTACCTCTGTCGTTCTCTGTCAAAACTGAGAGATTTGATAATGCTATTACGAATTCTATACTACCCACGGAAAGTTTTTTCAAACAATACCGCGGATAATCGCGGTATTTGAATACATTGATCTTAGCGGTTTAGTAGCACCACGAAAGTCAGACCTTTTATTAGGTTTCTTAACACCTCTGCAAACCGCGACCATAGCTAAAACGTATAATACCGCATTCGTACATCCCGCGGTTTAAGGCGGTTTCAAAGAACCTAATAAAAGGTCTGACTTTCGCGATTTGATGTAACCACTTGATGTCGCAATATATAGTACCGCCGTTCTCACTGGTTTGTCAAACCGCGGTATTAAACGTTTCAAAAAAACAAAAATGTATATTATCTTTTTTTTTGTACATATACCTACAGACGTTCTATTTTGCCTCCCCACCTGTTGTTCGCTCAGTCTTCTCTAAACCTTTCATATTACCTACCGCGATCATCCTATTTAAAACCGTGCATATTACTTACCGCGATCATCCTATCTAAAACCGTTAATACTTTTTTCTTTTTTTTTTCCTTTTCTATAGGCTCCATATTTATAGAATATTTTATTACTATGCAAGCTATTTTTATTTAAAATCTGATTAAACTGACTCAAATATAGGAGATAAACATTACTCGAAGCTGTAAATCTATTACTTGGTTTTTTATAATAATAATTGTTCACATTTGAAGCAGGTCGATACTTTTTTTCTTGTTCTTGTTCTTGTGATGATTCTTTTTCTTATTCCTTTTCGTCCGATTCATATGTAGAATCTATATTAGGTCGTGTCTCATACGATTTGGAAATCGAGAATGAACCAAGATTAGTGCGAACACCACCCTTAAAACCACCTTGTCTAGAGTTGATCATTGGAATATTTGGACCGATTACTAATAAAGTGATAAAAAGATAGTGAAAAATGATTAAAAGAAAGAAAACTAACAGGATTGTCGGTGAAAAAACGATTCATATGAAGAGGATTAGCCGGTGGACCACCATTACGGTCTAAACTCACATCTCCAGAAGCAATAAGCTCAGCAATTGAGTATGAATCACCATAGGTATTAATCAATGACGGTATAACATAGACTGAAACGATAACTCATTATAAATGATTTTGCAGAAAATTAGTATTCATGCACTACCTTCTGTTTTTGAATAAATAATTGTTTGTTTTGTAGATCGATCGGCAACGATTGGAGCCCAGGGCATGAACGAAAGAAAGGGACCCTTAAAAGCTTAAAAGAAATATATGATCAAATTGCATCAGGGAAAACAATAATATAGTATACGCATGTCACGACGACTATATCGAGCAACAGGAAAACGAAATCGTTGATACGATCGTCTACCACTATCACGACGATTGTTTGAACGAATATAAGTATTCATATGACCAGTACTTTGACGCGAACTAGATCTCTATAGTTGAGTGAAAATGTACATAGTTGACTAGAAACAATAAACATAATACTTACATCCCGATGAACATACGATCGTAGTTTAGGGAGTCGTTCATTGTTGTTTTCAACATTGTCCTCATCATCTAATTGTTCGAGTTGTTGTGATGTTTTCATTTCTGACATTTCATTGTCCATCTCTGTCTTCTCTTCACTTTCCCAATCCTGCACCATCTTTGTTTCACCTATTGAAATATATCATGCAATCATAGTAATATCCAGCATAAAGTTATAGAGTGTCCTATAATTATCTCGGTATGGAAGTGGTAGACACAATGAGTAAACCCTTCTGCAGAATGGAAACCCTCAAAGACTTTTAATAGGCTCTTTACTTTTTTCAACGGTGTTTAATACAGAAACTTTTAAAAATTCTTAGAGGCTTTTCCGAATTGTTAAGGAGATTTTGTCATTTTTCATGCTGATAAATGAGAATTTCACGCATTGTTACGTTAGAAACTTGAAATGTATTAAGTTTTGAAATCAAAGCATAGGTAAGCAGTTTCAAAAACTTCTTAAAATGTTTTCGAAATAAGGTGAACTTCTAATATGACGAACGAATCACGCCCGCTGATGTCTATACCTTACCCATGTAAAAAGAGTTGTGAAAATCATGATTTTTATGAGAAATCTGATGAAAAATTGATTTTAATGGCACGATTTTCATAGCTTAGTAATCGATTAAGTTCAAATAATCAGTTAAAATCGATTAAATTGTTGTATAAAATCGATTAAATTGTTGTATAAAATCGATTAAAACCAATTATTTTTTTACGAAAAATTAAATATCATTGGATTTTAATTGATTATGTACAACTTAATCGATTTTAATTAATTTTTTCAATTTAATCGATTAACAAGCTATGAAAATCGTGCCATTTAAATCGATTTCTCATCGGATTTCTCATAAAAATCATGATTTTCACAACTTTTTTACATGGGTAATAATTTGATTCGTTTTACCTTGTTCTTTCTCGATATTGACATCAATGACTTGTACTGTCCGATGATAGTTCAAAGCTATAATGCCACCACTAACGACGAAGAGAAGCAATACAGCTCCACAGACAATTTTGATTTTTGTTTTGGAAACACTATGTGTCCTTGAGGAACTAGAATTCATATTAATAAGATATATACTTTTTCATTAATTGAATTCTCAAATGTTTACGTTGTCTTCAATTGATGTTGATGTACAGTCATCTTTTCGACTGTTTCCTGTTGGCGCTCATTCGTCACCATATGCTGTAATTCGAATTCATCTCTGTGATATTTATCAGTCACAGACATCTTGGATTCTAATATATATTGATTAGTCGTGCTATTTAATATAGTAAGCGGTCTAAAAAGAGATTTTAAATTGATAGATCGATCTAGAATTATGTGAGTATGAATTCTAGGAAGGAACAATGGATCTCACAGCTTCAGAAGACTACAAGCGACTTTACCATCAATGTGGGTATGGGTGTGGGTTTTGCTGTAAAATTACTATGATCAGGTGATATCTTCATCCACTCACACATTCACACCCAAACCCATGCCATTATACATGCAGCATGCGAGGAACCTACTCGAATTTTAAACTTTAACGACTATTATACGGTTGTCCGTGTTGAGAAGATGACGGAAGCTATCTGAGAGGGGAGTGTCACAAAGTGAGGCTGATAAATGACAGCTAGGTAGGGCTGCTTAAAGGTTGTGCGAGAGAGCAGCAGGGATAGGGTTACCTGGAAGTGAGGATGAGGGACGACAGCGGAGAAGGAAATGGCTCAAAGTGAGAGTGGGTGGCGGTAGATGGGAAATGGTTACCTCGAAATGAGGGTAATGGACTCTAGCTGAGAAGTGATACTATAACGCAACTGGAAATTTAAAATCTGAGTACTTGAATTATATATTTTAGAAGTTTAAAACTCAAGTAAAAGTTAAAAACTTGCAATGAATTAACCATTTCTACACTACTGATCTATTCTCTTAGTACATAAATCATCTGAAATAAATGCAGTAAAACAATAAAATAATAACAATTTAAAATCAAACCGTAAATATTAGAAAAGTAACACTATTTTCATCATAACAAAGTAATATGAAAACATCTATGTGTTTCGCTCTTTATATCATGTTATAATGTTAGTATATGATAACACGATAAAAAAAGTCACAAGATGTGTCTCTTTCATCAATATTATTATTTTCTTGTGTCATCTCTTTATAGCAAACACTTTAAAAGTATTCGAAGTTAAAAAGAAAAAATATACATAAGCGTTGTTGTTTTTATATATTCCTAATGAAAACAATTTCGGTATCACAACGCTACAAAAGCTTCAAATTTTATTTTATTTATAATTTACTTTAGCTTCAATCAAATAATTATTACAGGTGACTTAATTTGAGACTTATAATTAATTAAAGTATAAAAAAAGAGCAGCAGAGAAGATGATTATGCTTTAGTTCAAGAAAATTAATAAATCCTTTTTGAACTCAATGATAGTTTTTACAAAGAAGTACAATATGTTATTGTACTTGAGATGAGTTTCATTTTATAGGTTAAGAATAATTTATTTTGAAAGTTTAAGAATACCTATCTATATTCAACAAAAGATGAATGTTTGTCTCAGTCTACAAGACATTTTTTTCGTTCAATTATATGTCTTTCAAAATATATACAAAAATATAAGAAATAAATGCAATTAGTAAAGTATACCTTGTAAATATAATATTTCTAATTGGTTGTAAAACAGAATAGATATCTTTTCTGTGAAATTTATATATAAAAATGTGAGTGTAAATTATAAGCTCAATTCTTGTGCTCCCCCCCTCTCACGAAGGAGGGTGTAGGTATGATTATTCTGTCGATAATAAACCATAGCAAGTGAATCCACCTCCAAAAACCATCAAACACACGTCCACACTCAAACTCTCAAAACCACGCTCATCCACACTCATACCCTAATCATAGCTCGATGATGACTTCTTTTTTAGTAATCACGATGCATGTGTGCAGTTGCATATTTTAGCCGTCAAGCGCCTGCGCTGACAAGCTTTTCTTTTCTTTGTTAGAGTTTTGAGGTCACATGTGTAGATAACGCGCAAAGTAATGTGTTTATCTATAAAGAAACAGAAGAAAAACACATAGCTTATCAAAACGTTGAATTTTGATTGTTGGACTTTTCTAGGATGTGAATGGGTGTGGGTGAGTGGGTAAGAGATGGGCACTCACGCCCATACCCTTTTAATAAACTTTTGTAGAAAATGTAACTTGATTAGTAATCATTACTGGAAACCAATAGCAAATTTTAATTTTTCATTCTGTAACTTAAAACCGTTTCACTAAGTTTTAAAAAAATTGTTGTTCTAGTGAAAAACACTTTTCAACCGAATGAAAAATTAAACTGAAATTTCTTCATGTTCATCTTCAAATCTCCAATAATACACATGCGAGCATAATAGATACACATAATGACAATTGATTTCATATGATTCTCCTCAGTCGAAGAAACTATTTATAAAACAGAATTCCAATTTCCTATTTTGAGGGTGTGGGTGTTGGTGGATGTGTGGTGGGTGTGGGTGTGGTTAATAAATGGAAAAAATGTCCACACCCATACCGACCCCCACCCACACCCTCCCCACACTCACACCCACCCATCGAATAAGAAGAAGAAGAAGAAGAAGAAGAAGAAGAAGAAGTAGAAGAACTAGACGAAGAAAAACAAACACAACTTGCTCAGATGCTCAAATGAAAAACATTAGAGTTCATAGATCGACAAACTCGCTAAGCCTTCATATATTCATTTTGACTGAAGGTAACTTTCAATTCTCTTTCCAATCGGTCGCTTGATATAATATCACCAAAAGTTCACAGTATTCTGTGTCTTTTTTGACTATCTTTAGAATAAAATCTTGTTTCTTGTAGAATCTCTTGTTTAGTCAGAAAATCTAACTAAGTGAAAACTATCCGATGAGACCCTTAAGCAAGGTCGAAACATGTCGTAGCTTGCTTTGACTCACCCTCTCACCCTTATTTAAAGTTGATCATAATAATTCAGATTTTGGGTTAGATTAATGATTAACATATGTAGAAATTAATATACGGAAATTTGATCAGACATGGATATTTTCATGTGGAAAATGGATAAGTAGATCCGCACATAAATATTTGTCAGAATTTGAACTTTTCCGAATACTGACAGCAACTGACTTTTATATAACTGATTGTATATATCCATGATTTAATTGTAAAAGAGTTGCAGTAAATAATTTAGACCAGAATTGACATATGATATAGTGAAGTAAATGTCATTGAGACAATGTTGTATTGAAGAATTAATTTAGACGATAGTAACGACAAAAGAATTTAAATCTTTCTGAATACGCTTTTGATAGATAAATAAAAAATGTCTAACTTGATTCATTCTAGTTATACGATTTTCAAAAACGCTACAGT
>CAJNOI010000269.1:0-22973 GCA_905250115.1 Adineta steineri
CATATTGTTATCTTCAGTTGTTGGTGGAATATATTTATAATCAGGATGTGTACCATGTAATCGTTTAGGTAAATTAGATGGATCAATAAATTCAAATAATTCTTCTTCATGTTTAAGAAAATGTATTTTATTTTGAATCACTGGATCAACCCAATGTTTAATAATAGCCCAACAACTATAAAATATTAATGGAGAATGAATAATAAGCGCAAGACCGAGTGATTCGGGATAATAACTTTCAAATAAATTGATAAAAAATTTGACTAATTGATAATCCATGTTATTCATACCAAAGCCATTCATGTCAAGAATAGCTGTACCAGTTTCAACAGATCCTTTAAGTAATTTTTGACCTGTTTCTACTGTTAAGATACCTAATTTTTCAGTTGCTTCAATAGGAAATTGATCTTTAATATGATCTTTAACATGAATATAATTTATTGGACGACCCATTTTATCATAACCCATAAAATAAGCTTTGCCACTCATTACTTCTTCTATAAGAAGTTCATTTTCACCTTTGGCTAATAATTCATCAACACCTCGTTCATGTCGCCAATTAAGAGTATCAATTAGTTGTTGAACAGCACCGTCAACATCCCATTTTCTTGCACGAAGCCATCGAAGTATAAGAACATCTGGATTATCATAACCAACTGAACGAAATAATACATCTCCTTGAGATGAACCAACAATTTCATCAATAGATATTGATGATTCTTTACTAATCCTCTCTAATAATGTTATCCAACAAGTTTTAAGAGTTTCTGTTTGTGTTTTATCAAGATTATCTAATAGAACAATAATAAATAAATCGATTTTATTTTATTTTATTTTACTTACACACATGTCCAATATCATTGTGAGTCATTTTTGTTTTTATTTATAATTATTTGATAATATGAATAAATGTAAAATAGTTATTCTAAATATTTGTAAATTTTGGAATTAATTATGTATATTTTATTAGCCAAAGAATATATCAATATTATGAATACTTACTTATAAACGATTTTGAATTATTTCTTGTTTATAGAAAAAAAATACAAATACCAACTTGTACGTTATAACGTATGAATCGATATTTTCGAGTAAAATCGTTTTCGTTCTATAATATGGTGTCTATTTCCTTTTTTTTCTATTGCATTATATAGAATAGCAAAAGAATCGTATCATGATGATGTAAATATTATTGCATATCGTTCGATTAGAACGAATAGGTCAAATAAATGAGTCAAAGTAATGTGTAATAGACGTATGCTTAGCAGTTTTGTTCTGCACTACTAGTCTATATAAATACGCAGTTACCTTTTGTGAACTATGCATACTTTGAGGATGCACTCCAGTATATTATAGTTTTTTTCTAATGAGAAAATTATTTTATGTCTGCAAAATTATTTTTTGAAGAAAATAATAAATTCTTTTGTATGTGAAATGAAAAAATTGTTTGAACTATAATTAGAATAAGAAAATAAGATTGAAGATATTCAACGAACGTTTTATATATTTTTGTATCTTTTAAGTAGAATAATTTATTGTCCAAAAAGTAATATTTTATCGCTTTTATCTATTATTATTAACAATAAAATTGTTGCGAATCATAGTTTCATACTTGAATCAAAATATTCAGAAATAGTGATGCTTTTTTAATGATCGGCTATTCATAAAAGTGTGTATCAAAATATAATTTGCAATACTTTTGTCGTTGGTAACCAAGTGTATCGTATCCAGTTCATTAAGATAAGAATAGTACAAATCTAAAAAAAAAAGAATGACTTACTTAACAATGAAATATATTCGATTTTACTATTCGTTGTCGACAGCATGTTAAAGAATGAAAACTATTATTGAACTTGACGAAAGACTCTTTGATTAATCATAGATTTGTTGAGATTCAAATCTAAAAAATATCGAAGTCTATAAATTCGAGTTCAAGGTATAGACACGTTGTATTTAACTATTAACAGATTACTGTTAAGATTGCCTACGAAACGTATAGAATGTGGTGCTTGCTGCAAAAAAAAATGACGAGAACGATGTATTGCATCCCGCGATGTGATTCATAAATACAACGAAGTAAAATTAATTTCTATTAAAAAAACACTTAATATATATTAACATCTTATTTAAAATAAAAGTCAAGATAGAAATAGAGAGATATAAACTATTCTACAATGCACTTTAATATTAATAACATAATATTTGCGGTGATGCTTTGCCTTTACATCGTTTTTTTCTTTTATATTCTTTCTTTTTTTATAAGTCTTTCCCTCTCTCTCTTTCCTTATATATACTTGTCTCATTTGTGCTACAACATGACCGGAAATATGAAGTCTTTTGATAAAAAAAACTATAACTAAGATTGAGAAAAATCGTCGTTGAGTATGTTCTGTTTAATTACTCTAGTTATTGTTGAGATACCTTTTTGAGAGCATGATTTAACTAAAATACGTAATTGGCATTGCCAAAACTATTGACAACAGTTCTACCGTTATATAATTATATATTTAGTAGAAGAGACGTTAGAAATAGACATTCAACAATGCAAATAAAAATATTGATATATTGTGTATTTTATCAGAACTGATGAAAAGTATCAATTGATAATTACAGTTTTCTTCTGTCAAACAAGATTCTTTTGCATATATTATTCAGTTCTATTTAATTATGTAATGCATTTATGTATTCGTTTACCAAGATTAATGCAATAGCTTACGGCATCTAAAATCTTTGCTATCACAAGGGAACATACAATCTTAAGAGCGTTTGGTTTCGATGAGAAATGAATGAAATATCACAACTCATTCATCTACAACTTCAATAAATCTGAAGAAATGGGTGAGAATGTGAATGAATAGTGAGATCACAGGGACCTCCATCATTATTAATGTATCAATGCATTTGCTTTTCTATCTTTTAAAGTTTTTTGAAAATTATTTTTAAGATATTATAAATTAATAATAAATTCTGGAATAGTATTAATACAAAAGTAACTGGACCTCTTTTTTTACTGAAAGCGCGTTATATAATTAAAAATATTATTTCATTAGAAATTTGGCATAAGACTATAGGTAACCGGCACTTTTACTGTAGGAACTATGATTTTCATAAATAAAAATTCGTTCAATCTTAACAATGTAAATATTTCATGTTCAAATTCAATTAAATGTGTTTATCATGCACTCTTATATGTAATTCAGTTGATAAAATCATTCATCATCCTAAACGGTTAAATGTAAAACTTGATCTCAAAAGTATCAAAGCATTAGAGGACTTCAGAAGAAAATAGATCAATATATTTATTAGGCTTGATTTCCGCTCATTGTTACTTTAAAATCTTATAATATTGAAATATTGATGATAAAATAAGATCATACTGAAGATTTCGTGTGATAGTGGGGGTAGTCTTGTTTTAATTATTCGTTGAGCTATACAATCTTTTTAGTGCTAGTATCACGAACGTCATAGTTTCAAAATTATAAGTGTATGGAATGATTTTTAGCAAAAATCAAACTGCCTTTTCAATGATATAGTAAGAAAATTAATTTCATGGCTTTTTGTGTTGATCGAACTTTCATATGTGAGTAGAACTCAAATTAACTCGTATGTTTTTCAGTGACTATACATGTAGAAAGAAACTTCAAATTATCTCGAAAATGATACACTTCATTATAATACGAGCTGAAAAATATATTTTCTTCTTTTGTCCCAATCAAAATACAAAAAAATATTGGAAGGTAAAGCAGCTAATCGTTCAAACAATGCACGAATGGTGTAGAGAACTGCTACAAACATGATTAAATAATCAAATTCGTACATTATAAAAAAACATGCAAAATTATGCTGATGACGATTGCTGTTGAAGAATTTGTTGTATTTTTGATAAATATTCGTCAACGTTTATTTTGCCATTTGCATAATCCTGAGTTACTTGGACCATTTTTATTGCATTTTTTTCTTTTTCTTAAATGAAAAAATTTTAGAAACATACCCGATCTAAAATAAAAGTAAAAGTACTTGTTCCATATTTATCTCTTTTTCAGCCATTATTTTTTTAGAATAATCAGCTTAATGAATTTGATACGTCAATATGCAACGAAAGAAATGAGTGGTCATTAGAAAAATATCTGACTTATGTATATATATCTCATATGAATAGCCGTCAATGATGCTTTGTCATGAAAAATATATGACAGCTTAGCATAACAATAGTCGACTGACCTGACTGTCAATGAATCAACTTGACTGATGATTTATTTTGCTTCTCTTTTATTATAACATGTATTCTATAATTATAATTTATTTTACCTTAGTTATATCATGTTCAGCATATTGTATTTCATTTTGATCTGTTTCCTCCAGAAGTTTAAAGTATGTGTGAGAATTAATAAAGTTATCCTGAAAAAAAAATTCAATATAATATGATATTGGTTTTTTATTATTTTAAAATAAAGTTCGAAATCTTACTTGATTATTATCATCAGTTGCAACTTTTCGAAGACCTTCAGTTATTGCTTTTTTTCCCAATGCAAATCTTTCAACACTTTTTCATATGTATCTTTGTGTGATGTTTCAAGACGAATCAACCAATTGTCTCTGTTCCTTCCGAATGCTTGAGGACAAATCAAACATTGATATTCACCTTGATCTGATATATATATAAACATTAATCAATTTCAAATAAAACTAGAAATTAGTAGATATCTTACTAGTTTCAGGTATAGTATACTTTTTGAACAAATTACGAATATGTGGTTGAACACTCATTTTATAAAAACTGTAAACTAATCTAAAAAATAAAACAGAGATGAAACAATGATCACTACAATCATGCCATTGGTTTTGATTCTTTTGGCTTTACTTCAGTTTGAAGTTATTATTGCTACCCATGTCAAAGACGTACGGTAGGACACGACCAGATTCCGTGATTTTCCTGGGCATTCCGTGGGAAAACACAGGAAATTTATAGGAAAATGGAAGCAGTATTCCGGTGATCGGATCCGGTGACGAAATCCACTCGGTTCCGTCCGGAACTGATGTCAGGAGGAAATTCCGGGCATTTTTCGGCAGGGTTCCTGACAGAAACGGTGAGTTTCCTGAGGGTTTTCACCGGAAGTTCTGGGAATACTGCTTCAGGAATCATCGTCCTGGATATATCTATTTCTAAACATGATAAACATATTTTAAAAAAAGCCAATCAGATTATGCTGAGATGGTGTGCAACATGATATTATACATAAAAACAATACGAAAAAAAACGATCACAATATCGATAGAAAAGAATCAGTTAATAACGATATATTTTGATAACCATAGGCAGAGATTGCGATTGCAAAGACGATAAGTTTTTAATAATGATTATTTGAAGATATCATTCATTTTATTGAATGTATTGACTTTAGTCGAAAGGAAAAATGTCGAATGGATAAATGTCGAATACGAAATGTCGAAAAGAAAAATGTCGAAAAGTATAAATGTCAAAAAGTAATATGTCGAAAATAAAAAATGTCGAAAAATTCGAATATGGTTTATGAATGGGTGCGGGTATGAGCGTGGGCGAAGAAGACCCTTTAATACCCACACGCACACTCACACCCACACGCACACTCACACCCATACCCTCACCCTCATCCAGACCCACACTCACACCCTCACCCTCACCCACACTCAAAATCTCATCCACACCCACACGCACACCCTGAACCTCACCCACACCCAAAACCTCACCCGCACCCACACCCACACTCACACCCTTGTTTGAATAAAATGATTAAAAACATATTTTTACCTATTGTTTGTTTCTGATAACAGTGACACTGCTAAGTTCTTATTCCTATCGTTTTTAACCTTTTCGACATTTTCCTTTTCGACATTTTTCCTTTCGACATTTGGCTTTTCGACATTTTTTCTTTTCGACATTTTGCCTTTCGACATTTTGCATTTTGACATTTTTATTTTCGACTAAACTCATACATACCATTTTATTTACAACTGTTTCAACTATTTTACGACAACAAGAAATAAGTAAATGATAAGTGTCGATTTTTTTTAGAAGTATTCGATAAAACTTTTATTATTCAGATTTATTTTTACTGTATATTTCTTTTCAATAGTGTCAGAATTTCTGCATCAAATGATCTATCAATACATGATACATTAATTATCTATGTAGTCTTAAAATCTTCTATTATAAAAATACAAAATTCACTTCTAATACTAAAACGAACTACGCCATCTTTTAGTTTAAAAGAAGATAGGAAATTATCAGTTTAAAATATACTGCAAAGCAAAGATAAAGGAACCTCATTTTAAATAACTTATTCATATTCGACTGGAAATCAAAATGGTTGATTTAAATAGTTGCAGTAAACAAATGGTAATATATGGATAACCAATATAATAAATATTTGTTTTACTAAGAGAAAATCTTTCGTAATTTAAATACAAAGAAAGAAATCGATCATAGAGTTAACTGATAAAAATTTTCTATCGAGTGATCTTTTGTGTCCTTTATATAAATGAATTTATGAAGATGTTGCAGTTACATCTTATTGTATGTAACCTTAGTTGTTCCGATGAATGTAAGAGAAATAAAGATATTCGTATATCTTTCATTAAAAGTTCACAAAACGAATGTTCATTAAGACATAAATATAAATTCAAAAGATCTTCTAAATTCATCTACAAATATCATTGAATTTGTTTAATTATAAATCTCTTTTTTCATTTCGTTAAATTTGTAAAAAATTGAACTGAAGAATTCTAGTATGACAATAAAATATTAGCTAGCTGTTATTGAATAGTCAAAAATATATTGAGTATTTTTATTCGATTACTTTGATTTCTTAAATAACTTTAAAATTTGTTTGACCGAATAATCAACCCAATAGACTTCAGTCTCGTACATGAAACATTTTTTTGAAAAAATTGTCTTTTTTTATAATCAGCTAATCATTGAAGTATGTATCAAAATATAATTTGCAATACTCTTGTCATTGACAACTAGGTATATCCGAGTACGGGTACGAGTACTCACTCTTCGACTATGAGTCTGAGTCTGAGTACTGACCTACGAGTGCGAATATTTTACCTAGCTCTGATTTTATTCAAGAAGAAAATCATAAACAATGTTGATGATCATAACGAACAAGCTTTTTTATAATAGAAAAAACCAATCCATCACTACCAAAATAATATTCAATTATTTAAGTGTACTATTTATTTACAGAATATTGTCTCAACATAATTTCATTAGGTTTTCAATAATATTATGTATTTTTATTGTTATTTTGACAACACTTTATTTTTTAAAAAAATTTTTTCACATGACAAGAATAATCTGACAAGAAAGAAAAGAATCAAACACACTACTACGATATACAAATGTGCAAGACAATTTTTTAGTTCTGGCGAGTTTTTAATGTTGTTGTTCCAACTATGTTCGATGGCTTTTTTACACGAAGTAATAGTTTCAACATCCATTTCTTGAAATCAGGAAGTAATCCAAGACACATCCACGGTAGTAATAAACAGATTAAATATGTGAGATCTGATACAATGTATTCCTCAATTCCATATAAATAATCTGATGCATTTATCTGTTGCATAATACCAATAATGACATTCGGCAACCATGTTAGCAGATAAAGACTTGAGATACTGATCAATTGTAATGTCATATGTCTTTGTTTTGACCATGATACAGTTCGTTGTCGACGATGTTTTTGTCTAATTACTCTTATGACAAGTATCACATTGCCCAAAATGATGGCAATAATCGGTAGTCCAGTATTCACTATCCAATCATATCCAGCTAATATCTCATTATCTGAAAGATAACAGATAGTATCACCACATGCATTTAATGTAAAGTTCCATTGTGCTTCATCACATGAATACAAAATGATAGTGCCCAAATAAAAAACAACTGGATAAATAATGCAGAACAGAAGTGGTAAATAATATAGAAGATAACGTTTGAAACGTATATGTAATAGATTTGGTTGAAAGATCAGTGTGTGTCGTTGAATAGATATAACAGCTACTAAAAATTCATTGGCAGCATCAAGAGTCGACTCAATGTACATCCACGTTTTACAATATGTGCCTGTTGCTGGACTAACACGATTGAGACGAAGGAAATGCAGAAGCATTGGTATATTAAGTGATAACTGAGTAAAATTAACCACAAATAAGATTAATAAAGCTTGATTTTGTAGTTTATTTAGATAACGACGATTAGTAATGAAGAAGAGAAAAATGAGAAGAAAAAGAATAATGGCTAAAATTTCTAAGATGAGAATAACAAAAAATTTGATACTATGAATAAGATGTCCATTATTTGCTAGTGTGTCCATCTTGTTAGTAGTTAGCTGTAGAGTCAAAAAGAAAACAGTAGTATGCTTCTTGGAGTAATTTTATGACAATAATAAAATCTCATTTCTGATATGTTCGCTTTTCACTATTTTTTCTTTATCTCTCTTTATTATCTTTTCTTAACTCTATATATAGATTTGTCTCTTGGTTGGCGGAAACTAGACTTTACAAAGTTTAATATGTTAATGATTCTCATTAATATATAAAATATAATAATATTCTGCCAGGCATTTTATCTTATTCTTTGAATAAGACAAAATTAATTAACAAAGGAGAATAGTTGATATCATGCCTATTGACAATAATATTAAAACTCATTAGGCTTGATATCTAAGAAAAACACATAATGAAAACAATGAATTACTCTATAACTGTTATATGAACTAAATGGAAAACGTCTATAAATAAATATTATTTTATGTTATTATAAAAATGACCCATATATTTTGCGAAGACGAGTTCCTTATTTCTTATAATAGAATTAATTTAAATATATATCAGATTTTGTTAGAAGAAATACTAATTCCAGTATTGCTTCAATACATGTCATACAAAGACGACTGAAGTTGATGCTATTAATATTTGAAAAAAAATCAGTATACATCGAGGTATATATAGGAACTACTGACAATACTAAAGGGCAATGAGATTATAGATGTTTTAGAAGAATGAATTATTTGATTGGAATTTTTGTTTAAAACTATAAAAATATATATTTCTTTAATATATTTGTATTTAATATTTCCTTTGAAGTGATCGAAAAGTATTGTTGTTTAGTTTTTCGACTCTCTCGTAATCAATATTGATTGTTATTCGTATGATATCAAGTCACTAGATTATACATTTCATAGACAATATTCATTATTTACATCTACGTGTTTTTTTTCTTACAAAAATACATATCAAAATCAAAATATCTATCGTGTTGTATTTATTTAAGTCATAAAACGATTGACATTAAGATGTCACTACTGTAATTGAATAGTGAGTATCGATATTACAGCAAATTTTTTATACTATCGACTAGGTGACATTCATATTTATCAATGCAAACAGTATATACATATGATTAAATATTTCTTTCTATTTACTACAATACATAAAATTTATTGTGTTCATAAAACAATTATATGGATAATACATTATGTAGGTATAGTTCTTAGATCGTAGGTCTAATAGTATTTTGTCGAGTTGTGATATGCTGGACTCGTCTTAATATCCATTTATGAAAGTCAGGAAGTAATCCAAGAGACATCCATGGAAGTGTTAGACAAACTAAATATGTAAGATCTGATATAAAATTTTCTTCGATTCCATATAAATAATTCGATGGATTTATCTGTTGAATTATACCAGTAATAATAGTAGGTAACCATGTTAACAAATAAAGACTTGATATACTAACTAGTTGCAATGTCATACGTCTTTGTTTCGCCCATGAAATAGTTTTTTGTCTACGAGATTTTTGTTTAACAACTCTTACGATGAGTAATAAATTGGCCAACATTATAATAATGATTGGTGAACCACTATTCACTATCCAATCATATGTAGCCAGTACTTCACTACCTGAGAGAAAACAAATTGTATCACCACACATGTTTAATGTGAAGTTCCATTGTGCAGGATCACATGGATAAAATACAACAGCACCCATATAAAAAATAACAGGATACATAATGCAACATAGAAGTGGTAAATAGTATAGAAGATAACATTTGAAACGTGTACGAAATAGATTTGGTCGAAAGACGAGTGTGTGTCGTTGAATAGATATGACAGCTACTAAATAATTGTTTACTGCTTCGAGAGTGAATTCAACATACATCCAAGTTTTGCAATATGCACCTGTTGCTGGACTAATAACATGGAGACGAAGAAAATGTACGACCATGGGTATATTAATTAATAGTTGAATAAAATTAACAATGAATAAAATTAATAGTGCTTGATATTGTAGTTTCCGTAGTTGATTGCGATTAGTAGCAAAGAATGTAAAAATGAATACAAAAAGAATAATTGCTGGAATTAGTAAGAAAAGAATTATGAAGAATTTGACATGATAGATAAGATCTTGATCGGTTCTTGTTATGACTAGCATCTTGTTGAAAATAAAAGTTGAGATAGCAATGAGAGGTAAAAACTATTTTGTAATATTCTCTAACAGTAAGAATATTATTCTCAGGGTGATGCGCGTTCACATCGTTTTTTCTTTCATACTCTTTGTTCTTTTTTTCCAGTCTGTTTCTCTTTCTATATATAGAGTTGCCTCATTTGTGCTAGAACATGACCGAAAAATAAAGTATTTTTATAAAAAAAAAACTATAACTACGACTGATAAGAATTGTTCTTGAATGTTCTATTTAATTACTGTAATTATTTTCAAGATATATTTTTGAAAGTATGATTTAACTAAAATACGTAATTGGTATTGTAAAAAGTATTGATTGATAATTATAGTTTTATTCTGTCGAATAGGATTCTTCTACGGATGTTATTTTTTTTCTTTAATTATGAAATGCATTTACGTAGTATTTTACCAATATTAATGGAAGCGCTTACGGCATTTTAAAGCTTAGTTATCACAAGGAACTATATAATCTTGTGAGCGTAGGATTTTGATGAGAGATGAATGAAATATCACAATTCATCCATCCACACCTTCAATAAAGCTAAAGAAATCGATAAATCATTCTTATTTTGTTTTTAAATGTTGAACAAATATTTCTCAAAGCAACAGAAGAAAATGTGAAAAATGTGAAGTAATACAAAAGCAGTTCACTTTTTCATATGATAAATATATCATCAAAAAGAATAATAACTAAAAATATAATGTTTAGGTTAATTCATACCAAATCAACTTTTAAAAATCTTTTAATGCTTTTTAATTAAAAAGTTTTATGCGCTGAGACAGACAGATGTTATCTGATGATGTTAAATATAGTTTATGAGAGCACTCTTCACTCGCCCCTCATATCATAAAAAAACGAAAACTAAAAATATGTTTTAAAAAATACGATGGAATTTATTAAAATACTTCATTAGAAAAAAACATATCGCATTTGAAGTTATTTGATCTATTGATAATGAAGAAAAAAAGAGACTTTTTAATTAAAGATAATCAGGATGTTGAATCAAATTATTTCATGAAATATAATCAAAAGAAAATTAAACTTACATCGATTTTTAATTTTCGTGAACGAATAAACTTAAATAAAATTAAATGTCAAAATTCTTGTGCAGGTTAACAAAAACCTGCAATCGATGAAAAAGATCACCACGTCGCATATTTTCAATTCTTAATAAATATCTTCAAATTCTTCATTTGAAGTGTTTGATTTCAAAAACATTAAAAAGTAATTAAGATAGTTTTTCCTCATACACTGTAAATTTTTTAAATTTGTAGTCTGTTGAAAATTGACTTTAAACAAGCTATGGTATTTTTAAATATTTTTATTCATTCATTGAATTTAGAACAGACCGAAAGTACTTGATTTTCGAAAAAATGAAAAATTAACACTGGCTATGAATATATAATTCGAAAATTAATTTGGATTTTGAGAAAGTCATTTGAATAATGACCACTATATAGTCACCGTTCATTCATGTATATAAACCAGCAGATAAAAAATATTGTACATTGATTATTTTCGACATCTGTAGTGAGCATTTGACTTAAAATTAATGATATTCATTATCTTTTGTGATGCATATATATAAATTCAATGTTATGAGTTTATTAAAAATAAAATAATTTATTATCTTGAGAGTGAGTGCGAGTGTTCGTGTTGGTAGATTTTATTCTCTCGTATAATCACACTCAGATCCACGCCCTAGTGCAAAAAAAACATTAGTTCATTCAGAACTGAACATAACTTTTTTCAAAAAAAGTTTTCGAGTTTTATTTCAATGTTGTTGATGCTAAGAATGGTTTGATTGTAATTAACTTTTTCTATTGTTCATAAAAGAGTTATAAAATGAGCACGCTCTCATAAACTCCTCCGAGTTCTCATCGAATCCTTCAAGTTCAAGAGCCTTCAAAGCACAAGAATGCGCTTTCGATGGATCATTCATTTCATAATAGAGTGTACTAAAGTATCGATAAGATTTAGCCAAACGTAGATCATCCAAAGGATCTGATTGTTGTCGGATTTCAAAGGCTTTTTCATAGAATGATAGTGCTTGCGAAAAGTTACGCATGAAAAAATGCATCATACCGATCTTATCATAAGTATCAGTAATGTCAAGATGATTTGCAGAAAGTGATTGTTGTTGGATTTCAAGACCTTTTTCATAAGACGAAAGTGCTTTTGAATAATCATTCATAGCGATATAGATAGAGCCGATATTGTAATACGTACTGACGAGATTAGAATGATCGAGTGGAAGTGATTGTTTTCGAATAGCTAGAGCTTTTTCATGAAATGATAATGCTTTATGAAGATCACCTTTGTACATCCATGATAAACCGATGTTAGTATATACATTAGCTAAAGAAAGATTATTCAAAGGATCTAGTTTTTGATAAATATCGACTGCTTTTTCATACAATGTTATAGCCTCTTGATATTGTCCTAGAAAATCTTTGTCCCATCCAAGTTCCTCGTAGATATATCCTTTTACATTCTCGTTCGTTGTCTCATTAAGTAGTAATTCATAAAGTTCTTCTGCCTCGTCGAATCTACCCATTGTAACTAGAAAGCGATTTAATTTAAACCATCCTTTCACTTCTGGAGTAATCATGTATCTGGCACGTGGAGTAAATCTACACAAATCTGGATCGTTGTCATTGATAAGTATCAATTTAACTTCGTAAAGACGATTGTTTTCGCTAATAGAATTGATACTATCAATGCGAAAGAGAGTGTTCATTGAAAAAAGAATTGCATCTTCTTCATGTAAATAACTAACGTCATGAATGGAAGCGAAACATGTTGTTGATTGAGAAGGATCGACCATTATATTAAAAAGAACTCCCGTATAATCAAGATTTAACGTAGATTGCTGTGCTAATTTGAGAGACATTTCACGATCTTTACTGGTAGATAAAAAGGTATTAAATGAAATTAAACCATCTTTGGTTTCAGTTATTTTCTCAAAATCCTTTTTTGAAATACCTTGACCGCGATATACGATGAATATTTCATTCGAAGAGCAGTTCACAAATTGTTTTGAATGTAGTTGTTTGATTTGACGATGGAGATCACAAATAAAGAAACCCATTCGGATAATCATATTTATATTTAATGTGCGAAGGGCAAAATTGAGCATAGGATACACGAAACCTTCGTTTGTGTACCACCATATTGGTGTTCTGTCATGATATTCTTGTTCAAATTGAAGAATATTTTTTTGTTCATAATCGTCTCCAGTAAACTCTTGGCGACAGTAATAAATGAATTCTTGTATTTGTTTTTCTTCAAAATCAATCGTTAAAAATATTTCTTTGAGATTGTCCAGTTGTTGCCAGTGTTCATTGGATATATAATCACCATTTATTGTTGAGAAACTTATGGAAATAGCGTTTTCTTCCCATTGTCGAGCTGTTTCTTTCAGTACTTCATAAATCGAAGGAATTTGAGTAAAAATACCTTTAATTTTGGCCCATTGTTTTGCCCATTTTTGATGTTTTCCTTTATCCCCACATAAAATATAAATGGAATCAAGATACGATTTAGTATGGATGATAGGCACTGTATCTTGAGCAAAATAACCAGGCATAACTATGAACACCGTTTCATTTTGTATCGAATCTAGTAATTGAAGAAAGGAATTATTGTTATTACACATTTTAACTCTATTCATAATTCGTTCCAAATTTTTAATAGTTTGACGATAAACATCATTGTCTTCTTCATCAGCATAATAGTTCAGCCAGATGAGAAGAGCATTTTCTACCATATATCCGTTCGTGCGTCGGCATGTAGATATATCTTTTGAAGCACTATGTACTTCGCCTGTTTCTTTGTCACTATTCAATTTAGCAACCATTGTCGAGTGTGATAAATTATGAAATATTTCTATTTATTGATTGCGTATATGTTTTCTGTATGTGTTCGTTTTTTAAAGGCACTTTAACTATTTACTGTTGAATATGTTGTTATGAGAAACAATGTTGATCAACACAAGCATGTTTAAAACGAACGAAAAGCAAGAAAAAAACATTTTTCTTTTCACTCTACAATGATGCGTTTTAACTTAAATATCAACAGTTGACAAAGCTTACATTAGTTACGGAACGCGACTATTTATGTAAACAAATAATAACCGAGAATTTTTGTCCTATTTTTTCAAATAACATTGGTTAATGCATCGCAACAATTGTGCCTATCATTCTATAATCCACCCACATCCACACCAACACCCTGTTTCTATGTGTTATAAATAAAATAAATGTATTTTACCTCTTGTTACTTTGATTCATAATAAAATATTTATTATTTATGACTAACTATAAACAATATCTTCATGATGTTGTGAGTCATTTCGAAATCGTGGAGGTGGCTGTGGATGTGGGTACCTATCATCTCATAACCCACCCACACTCATACCCTTATTCATATATTTCCCCTTGATCAAGTTTTGACAAGTTTATTTAGTATGTCCCGCAATGATTACAAAGGTGAGATCAAAATTCATATACCCCATCAACACCTTTTTACATTTGTGTATATCACTGACGAATGTCTTTTTTTTGACGAGATTTATCATCCTATTGATGATGTGAATAGCTCTTATGTTGTTATCAAGCAATATCGAGCCTCATAAATCTGAAATAAATAGAAATTAAATCATATTGCTCGTCCAAGATAAGAATATTTTCGAGTTGATTTACAGTTTGCGTCAAACGGATATATTGAGTACTGTTTTACAATTCAAATAAAGAGAAACATAAATCTTTCTTAAATATGATGATAAGCCGTGTACTTTTTTCAGTCCTCGCTTTAGAGCTTGTTCATAATACTTATTTTGTGACTGAATCTTCTAACTCAACATCTGACTATGTTGTCGATCGATATGATTGGTATGATGATGATGACAGTGTACAATTACCAGATGTTTTGAGATGGAAAGAAAATGTCACATTAGAGAACCGTAAGTTTGATTTATTAACTTGTTTTACTATCTTTTCTTATTTAGTATAGATCTTCAATTTGATCCAGCTGTATGCGGTCCCGGATTGTTCATTACTCATGACAATACTCATTTACTTCAAAAGACAGTTGTAATGGGGGGTCGCACTTGTCGCACAATGACTGCTGGTTGGATGCACGGCATCCACTACTGGTCAATGAGAGTCATCAATCACGGCCTCATGGCTAGAATAGTACTTGGTATTGTACCCTCTCATTTCGACGTAACTATACCGCACTATCCAGGGGCCACTGTGGATAGCTTTGGTTTGTATCTCATAAACGGAAACAAATACAATCGTGGACTGCCTGCTGTCTTTTCTACAGATTTGATTAGGAAAGGAGATATTATTGGAGTTCTTCTAGATCTGCATGCTAGAACATTGACATTTTTTAAGAATGGATATCTTCTTGGCACGGCATTTGGTCATCTACACGCCCACGAATCGGCAGGATTCTATCCTGCAGTGACTTTTTATGACATGGGCAGCTGGATAAGCCTAGTAAAAACATTCAAATGAACGGGTTTTCAAAGCTATCGTTGCTGCGAGCTCAGAAATATTTCTTTTAAATAAATTTTAGAGGCTTGTGAGTATAGCTCAAGACCAAGAACATTTATCGATATGCGTTTTAACAAGGTTTTTTGTGCTCCTTGAGGCATATACATGTGGATGCATTCGTCGAATGGTTCAAATCAACATGGTATGGATAAGGAAAAATCCTATTGATAACAATTCGCTATAAGTAACTTAGTCATTGTGCCGTATACAAATGAAAAGTATCCGAACTTTTGATGAAAATCTATTTCAATCGAAATATATTGTAACAAGTAGATAATTTTTCTCATCTTAAGATCACACTGATAACTTTTAAGCACTCTTGTCAGCGATATAAATGGCATTGGCAACTGCGACACGCCAGTTCGTCCAAACCGAGTCTCGGATCTGATCAGAATTTCATACGATTTTTACCGAAGTTTGGTGACAGAAGCACTAACGAATTCTTAGTGTTATAAGATATCGACTATCAGATCCGTTACTGATTCCGTAGCTCGAAATCCGACCGAACTGAATGCCGAATTCTTAGACCTGAGTAAAATTTGAGAATGGATTTTTTTTCCAGGCAAACAATGATAGATTTTCCTTCTTTCGGAAAAGATCAAAGAATCTCTAGGACTCGCGCTGCTCGTTATTAAATTAAATTAACCAAATGTATGCTTTCTAGCATTCTCTCTTGATATATAGGTCGGTTAAATATAAATTTTGTTCTTTATTAACGACTGAACAATTGCTGACAGGAACGACATTCTAGAAAAGACATAAAGAATAATGGCAGCACTTCATCGTAAAGTAGTTGATATCAACACCCTCATCCTCTGGATACCTACCTTTGTTTATGTATAAGAACTGCTATATTATTCTGTTGGGGGTGTACACAATTATAGATAAAACATATGGCCTTTTAATAAACTGTTGAATGTTATTATTTAATAGATTACAATCGTAATACAAACGTATATATGGCCACTAGACGATAAATCCATTCGAGAAAATAATTAAAAGACGTATTTAAATAGAATTATTTTTCTAGATTTATATATTTAATACAAAGTATTCACGTGGGTAACTATAAAGTATATCGATATGCATGTATTTACATGGAGAGAAAAGAAAAGGACGAATATACGACTGGGTAATTAATGTTAGTAGTACAATACAGCAGAATGAAAGAAAAAAAAAAGAATATGAATACATTGTAACGTTGTTTTTTTTTCAAATATTGACTTTTTCCTTTTATAAATAAGTATGACGGATACATCGATGATCAGTTAAATAATAAAAATCATCAGCGAGAATCTTTCGTCATGACATATTTATTTGTGATTATTTTAGGTAAAAATTCACACCCAGTTGATCTAAACTGTAAAATTAAATCTATGATCGAAACATAAACATATTCATACTTTTAATATCATTTATCTCCAAATTATATTAAAATAAACATAGATAAAGAAGAGGTTCATAGAAGCTGAGCAGAACATCCATTTATTCTCATCAATCGTTAATATACTTCATCTACTACTGTGTGTTAGAACCTTTAGACTATATATAGTTTCATGTGATATGATACTTTTCAAAAGTAATTATCATCAATAGTTCGTTTACAACAAAAAAGAATATCAAAACAAAGTCAATCATTAGTTTAAATTGATACCCAATCAAGCAAAAACGATATTTTATTTTATTTTTATCTCAACGAGATTCATTCTTTACATATTAAAGAGACAAAAGAGAGAAGAGCAAATGTGATTATACAATTGTAAAATTGTGATGTATATTGATACACTTTCTCTATCTCATAAATAACATAGTTCATATTTTCATTTATAAAATAATTTCTTATCATAAAATCAAAATTATCGCCATCGTTAGTACCTTCTTTCATTTTAACATTGTAAAACAAATCGTTCAACTATGAAGACATAAATTTATATAGAACAATTCGTATAAAATCTTTTTCTTTAATATCAAACGAATGATTTATAAAGAACTATTCTTATTTTATTTTTTAGATGAACAAAAATTAAAATTAAATATTTTCATTATATTCTATTTTTTTTGATATTTTCCTTTCAATGTTCTCCTTTTCAACATTTTCCACCAAATCATCTCTGTAAGAAAGCTTCGTCCACGAAAAAAAAATACGAAATATTATATTTCTAAGGATTTTAAGATTGCAAGTGTCTATAGATCATTGAATAAAGAAATATATTGTATAGTAATGATTTTGACAGACGCTTTACATTCTCATATAAGCAATCGCTTGTGTGAGAATAATATCATCTTGCAATACTTATATTTATATCTGAGAGTAAAGTATTTTTTTTATTCTAATCTAAAAATGTTTTTGCTGCTTTTAATTTTAATTACATGTCCGTTAGGTAGTCATTCATATTTTCAAGGAGTTGAACTTCTTTCTGATGTAAACTATACACAAGGTTTTAGTGTTATTCCAGCTTGTTTTATAAATCCAGATGCATGTGCTAAGGGACCACAATTCCGTTTATATAATCCATTTTCAACTGCACCGAATATAAGTGCATTGTGGCAAATGGCACAATGGGATAGTCATTCAAATATATCTACAAATGGAACATTCGTTAACGATGGAAAGAGTGAAGGTATGCAATGGTCATCGGAAGACAAACGTTTTATACTTTTTCAAGATGATCGTTTACAAATATCAGTTAATGGATATCATGAATATCAGGGCAAATATAGAACACCAGACGAACCATGGGTTGCGCTTTTATTACAACAAAGTATTGGAAAATCCACTGGTTCTGTATCATTAAATCAAGTTACTGAATTACAATGGAATTTAGATATTCAACTTTTATATATGGATCAACATATTCAACCAGGTTACAACCCAAATATTCATGCAGGACAATTTCTTCTATATATGGCAATTCAAAATTTAGTTCCAGGTGATCCAGAATATGGAAAATATTTTTGGCTAGGAATATGTTTATATGATGATCGTTTTCCTATGAGTCCTCTATATATTAATGGTGATAAAGGTACAGGTTCGTTAATATATCAACCAGCTTTTTCAAATTTTGCAAATACATCTGTGCATTCTGAAAATGTTGTGCATGTAAGTGGAAATATGAGGCCATTTGTTCGATTAGGACTTGAAGCAGCTGTTGAACGTGGGTTTTTAAATTCAACTGATCTTAGCAAATATTATGTTGGAGGAATGAATATTGGATGGGAAGTAACTGGATTAAATAATGGTACAATTGAAATAGGAAATTTTAGTTTAAAACAATATACAGCACAAAATCCCAAATCGTATGAATTTAATCAGAATGGAGATACAGAAGGATGGAAAACAACATTTAATTTAAATGAAAATACCAATAAACCTTTGAATGGAAAATGGATTTTATCATTAATAGACAAAGATTCCTATTTATTAAGTCCAGAGATAATGATTGATACATTAGTAGTAAAGAAAATAATTATTCGTATCAATTATAACAAGTTTCAATTACTTTGGAGTAGAAGTACTGAAGAATTATTCGATGAAAATGATAGTATTCTAGTTGAAATGGAAAATGATGGAAGATGGAAAGAATATATATTAGACTTATCTAATAATTCCAATTGGTATGGTATTGTACGTCGATTACGAATTGAACCTGTACGAGAAGAAAATAATATAAAATTCGGTATTGATTATATTCGATTTTCTTCTTATTAATAATTTTCTTTTCATTTCTACATTGAAGAAAAAGATCATATCATAAAATACTTGATCAGAATTAATTGAATCTAATATATAAAAAAAATTCAAAAGGCTTCATGAGCTATTTAGCGTATGTTTATCGACGCATTATTTATTTATAAGAAAGAGTTGATGACTAAAACAATAAAAATAGTGATTAGAATATATCAAGAGAAAGGAAGGAAAGAAATGGCACTACGAAATAGTCTTAATATTGAATGCTATTACATCACATAGTTTAGGTACATAGCGCTAATATAATGGCCACCGTATTACTGTTACCGTTGGCTATGGCTAAATCGGGTCGTCCATCTTCATTGAAGTCTGTAATGACAATTCCCGTTAACCCTTGTCCTGCTGATGAATAACTTTGTATTCCACCAAAAGTCCCATTTTGATAGCCGAAGTACACGGACACATTACCATTTTTGTTGCTTATAGCCAAGTCCATTATTAAATCTCCATTTAGATCCTGGATTGCGATATCAAATGAATACGCTATGCCTGTGGTATACGTTGCAGATGCGGATGTAACAAATGTGCCAACGCCACTACCAGTGAATATACTTATTGTATTGGAATAGGCATTGGCCACGACTAGATCTAATTTTGAATCACCATTAAAATCTGCCGTTCGAACCACATATGGAAATGAACCTGTTGTATAACTGGTAACGTTAGCTTGAAAAGTCCCGTTACCAACGCCGAGAAAGATGAGTAGTTGATTGCTATTTCGACTAACTACGGCCAGATCTACATTTCCATCGCTATTGAAGTCACCACTGGTTATTGATGTGGGCGATGTTCCAGCTGCATATGATGTTCCAGAACCTTGAAATGTGCCGTTACCGAAACCCAAAAGGATGGTGATTGTATATGAGCCCGTATTTGTCACAACTAAGTCAGCTTTGTAATCATTATTTACATCGACAACAATGATTGACGAAGGTAAGGATCCTCCACTGTTAAAAGTTATGACCGACAACTGAAATGCACCATTGCCCAATCCGAGAAGAATAGAGATCGTGTTTGATCCTTCGTTGCAGACCGCTAAATCAACATTTCCGTCATTATTAAAATCGTGCGCGACAAACTGATAAGGATGAGATCCGTTGGTAGGAAAGCTTGTTGCAAGTAGCTGAAACGATCCATTACCAATACCCAATAAAATCGAAATACTGTTGCCATAGTAGTTGCCTATCGCCAAATCCACATGTCCATCCTTATTAAAATCTGCAGATATCATTCCCAATGGTAATGCACCAGTTGTATAAAGTTTTGGCAGTTGTTGAAAATTGTATGTGGAACACACTACAATAATCAAATAAAAACGATATTATTAATAATGGAGAAGACAACATTATAATATGGCATCAAAAACTATTTTGTATCAAACACAAATTAGATACGTTTTTCTTCATGTGATGCATCTATACGATAAACAGATGCTTTTTACTTACCAGGCAAACTTTCATTGGAAAAAGTGAGAACACTTGCATCCATTATGGTTGTCTGTATTTGTAACCAGCTACGTTTAACTTGAGCGGAGAACATTGAACAACTTTTATTAATACCGATATAGGTGGCTGTGAGACATTGTGAGTTATTTAAGCATTGGCAAGCACATTCATTTAGCGAGCTAATAGAGAATTGATCAGCCAGTTTAAGATTTGTGTTTGTCGGTACAAATTGAGCATTTTTATATATGGTAATAGGCATTGTCGATGTAAATAAACAACAGACAAATAAAATAAGCGTTACTTGCGAGCGCATCGTGACACAAATGATTCTATTCTTAAAAAAAAACAGGCTACACGCAGGTGAGAATATGCTTTATAAAATAATGCACACGTACTTTTCCTCTCAAACAATATTAAAGCTGCGCATATTATTCTTGAAACAAGTAAAGACCTTTAAACACTTAGTGTTCGCATTTTATGATTGTAAAAGACTTTTATTTCTCTTTAATGCTATCATTTTGAGAAAAGCACAACAATTTGCAGAAACACTACATTATACACTTCTCTGTTCTTCGTGATAATCAAACATATATATTAATTTTAACTAGTTATTTTTCCGTTTGAGATAGCAGAAGAACTTATATAAGCATATAAGTAAGAACTAAATATGGAACTATCTTCTGTTCAATACGAAAAAAATACGTAAAAATAAAAGTGAATTTATGAGGTGACTTATTTTCTTTCTTCTAATTGAATATTGCAGACTTTTATTGCATATTTTGGTAACACTATAACACTTGAATGACAAAAAATTTCTCTTCTATATTCAACTATCCAAAGTTTTTGTTGATACTTAAACTATTTTTTTGATAAGTTCTTGAAGAAGATCTCCTTGACAAAATATTGTATTGATGATTGTCTAAAGAAGAATCAGTTAAAAGATTTAAAATGAAATATGATCCCGAAGAAAAAGCAGACACATACTATCTTCTGGTATACAGAATATCTAGTAAAAAAAACAGTAAGAGTTCAACCGCAAAATGTCATATTATAACAGACTTTCGAAAGTCTTTTTAGGTTCTGACAAGTCTTGATTCGTAGTAATTCCGGTAAAATAATCATTTCTTACTCGCAACATAATCGTCGATTTTTTTAAAATCGTGATTAATCGCACAGACCCTGGCGACTTTGGTGACATGGGTAAGAAGGATCGTCTCACATCCTCCCTTCTCTCGCTCCCTCTCTCTCCATGCACCACTAAGTAGAGTCCCTGTAAAAGTAAAAAAGACCTTTTAATAGTATTAATAAAAAAGTGACTCAATTCTCTTTCATTGAAACCATGTTAAATGATTAAAAAATATTATTTCACTAGAATCTCGACATATGTTTATGAATAAATGACACTTTCACTGTAAGAACCATGATTTCAAACAGATAAAAATTCACTCAACCTCAATAATGTAAACATGATTATCATAATCTTATAAGTAATTCATTTGATTAAATCATGCACGATGCTTGACAGATATATGCAAAATTTAATTTCAGAAGTATCAAAGAATTAGAAGATTTACACAACAAAAATGAATCAGCATATTTATTAAGCTTGATTTCTGCTCTTTGTTACCATGATCTTACTATGTTGAGATAATGATGATCACATAAGATCATACTGAGAATTTCGTTCGAAATAATGACAATAGTCTTGTTT